>JAGFPH010005435.1:63937-78545 GCA_018207615.1 Philaenus spumarius | reverse complement strand
TCGTTAGAGCCGTTTTTTTTTTTTGTACAAAAATAATAACTGCATTTTTGGGGGTTTTGGCCAAAAAGGGGGTTGTTTTTCAAAAACTTTTTTCGTACATCTATAGGCCCTACAGGCCTAATGTTTGGTGCAAATTTGTTCGAAATCGATCGAATAGTTTTCTCTCTAGCTTTGTATACAGACAGACATTTTCTAAAAACCACTTTTTTGGACTCAAGGGGTCCCAAAACGGACATTTCCACAAAAAGCTCAACATAGATTTTTATTTGCGATCACTATTCTTTCTCTATACTATAGTATAGAGAGTAAAAATACGCTACTTTCGTCACATTGTACAATCTATATATATATAAAAATGAATTGCTGTTCGTTAGTCTCGCTAAAACTCGAGAACGGCTGGACCGATTTGGCTAATTTTGGTCTTAAAATGTTTGCAGTAGTTCATAGAAGGTTTATACGTATAGAAAAATTTGAAAAGTTTCCCGAACAAGTTTCAAATTTGGAAGAAACTCAACAGCCTTTACTGTATGAACTCAAAACCATAGCTTACAAAAACAGCTGTTCGTATAAAAAGATTAGCAACACGTTATGTTTGTTTACAATCATTACCATAGCAACATTACTTAGCAAATTTATAATCACTTTAATTCTCTTCAAAACTAACAGCTTTTTAAGGTTAGATTGAAAAACTATAAACAAACACAAGGAAAAATCAACGAAAAATGCTTACAGAATTATAATTCAACTCAAACATTGGTTATTAAATACCTATATAGGCCTACATAGAGATATGCTGTTTAAAATAATGTTTATATAAAATATATCATAACTATGAGTTTTTTAATACTTTTCAAAACATATTTTCGCTATCAATAATAATAATAATAACAAACAAATTATTTGACACCATGCATAACCATAAACATACACGAGTTTAAACATATTATATTGAAAACTAAACAAACAATCTGAATTAAACTAAATGCCATTAAAATATCACATTCGTAGCTTTATTTTGATATATAATTGTATATTTAAATACTAATTTTAGGGCGGTTTGGGGGGAGTCAAAGTTACTAAAAATCCCTATAAGAACGAATTGGAATGAAATTTGGTACGTAGCTTCCTTTTAGGCTGTAGGTGCTCGCAACATTGTCAATGAAATTAAGTGAAAGTCAAAATTAGTAAAAACTATAAATTAAAACGATATATTTATAGCTTTTTCATGTTAGATAGTAGTTTACAGGAATACAATTTTCAGTGCTTTTTTAAATAGCGTAGCCTTTTTTTCATGACCACAGTAGGATACGCACGGGTATTCAACGAACACTTAAAAAGAATACAATTACGGCAAAAAGACTGAAAATACTAACAACCACGGGCAACGCCGTACGGGTCAGCTAGTAGGCTTAATAAAGATTTATTTATTTTCAAACATACAGTTAAGGGTCGGCTCTAGCTGTCGGCCATGTTGGTTGACACTCCATAAGACCAATGTTAAATTAAAATCCATATTTTTCCTTTATTTTTGATCGGATAATTATGAACGATATGTCATTTTAAAGCTATGGCCAATACGCATGCAAATGGCTTTTCCAAAATTAAGAAAAACGTTTTGTTTAATATTTATTAACAATTTAAAAAATTAATTTTTAATAATTTTTTATGTTGTCACTATTAGTTATAGCGAAAAAGTACCAAGCCATTTGCATGAAGAATTTCGTCCCCAAGAGTTTGGTATTTTTTTGAAAACGCTATTTGAACAATTGCGGGTTTTAAATGGATTTAGGCTGAGCAATGTCCGTGTAACCTACCGCCGCTATAGGGTGACTTTAAATATTTTTTTACGATGTAACTATTAATTATAGCGAAAAATTATCAAGCCATTCGGATGAAGAATTTTGTCCCCAAGAGTTTGGTATTTTTTTGAAAACGCTATTTGAACAATTTCGGGTTTTAAATGGATTTAGGATGAGCAATGTCCGCGTAACCTACCGCCGCTACGCTGGAGTCGCAGGTTGCTTTCTGTTTTACTAGAGCCGACCCTTAAGTTAAAATATTTCCAACAGGCAAAGACACAGCTGAGGCCCACCGTATTGGATCGATTGTCCTAGAGTGGTTTTAAACTTGAATATTTTTCTTATTGTCTAATTTTTTATGTCTATACGCATTTTAAAATTTACGCCTTAAAGACAATTATTCGATTGCGGACGTTTCCCATCCTTAAACAATGAGCAAACTCTATCCAATCACAAATAACGCACGATTTTGTAATTTACTTCTGCTCGCAGTAAAATGCCAAAGTATAGAACTCTGCCGAAGATTCTAAAAGTTTTACCCACATTTTTTATGTTTTTTCTCGACGGAAATTTGTGTCCGCGTATGCGTCTGTGGACACAATATATGCACTCACAGACGTCGTAGAAAACTTCTGGTGGTGCCAAAATCTTTGTAAATTTAATTTATTGCGGAGAGTTGAGAAGCTTTTGAGCTTTCTAGCGTGACAGCGACGTGACGCGCGTGACAAAATCGTCGCATTTACAGCTTTTTTTTAGGTTAGGTTGACAAAATAAAAACAAACAAAAACAAATAAACGGTATCAGTTAACTGACACAAACTTTCTCCCAACTTACTGTAGTCAAAATAATATTGTTTTTAATCATTTTATTTTTTACTACTTTTAAGAACAAAACAAAAAAAAAATATTCTACCTACGTCAATCGTATAAAAAAATTATTGTTCCAGGCGGGATTCGATCACGCGACCTTTGAATTACTGGCCGTGCTCGCTACCGTGGTGCTACCCCGTGCGGCCACCGCCGCGATGCTAGATTGACAACACAAACTTATTTATTTTTAAACATTTCCCCATAATTATAAAACGCCGAGGTTTTGATAAAAGCGGGTGGTGTCATTTTGTTTGGCATCTGAAGCACTATAAATACTGAAAATTTAATCAAAATCGTTAGAGCCGTTTTTGAGAAATTTGCACTTTTGTAGTTTTTTATGGGTTTTTAGGGGTAAATTACCCTTAAAAATTAAAAATTCCAAAAAATGAAAAAAAACGCCTGGATATATTAGGGTTTAGTACCTACATACCAAATATCATGAAAATCGGACCAATAGTGTCCTCTCTGGTCGTGTATACATACAGACAGACAGCACTCTAAAAACACTTTTTTGGGTTCAGGGAGCACCAAAACAAAAAATTCCACTAAAAATATTTTTGGGTTCAGGGAGCACAAACACAGATAATTGCACTAAACAATTTTTTGGGGTTCTGGGAGCACCAAAACAGATAATTCAACTGAAAATTAAAATTCGAACATTTTTACGAAAACAATACTTTCTCCATATACTACGTATAGGGTGGAGAAAGTAAAAAGCAAGGAAAAAGGCCTACTATGCTGTATTATAATTCAAACATCTGTTGTTACTTACAGTAGATCAACAGCTGATCGGATTGAAAACTTAACAACACTATTTTAGGTTAGGCCTATACTGAACTAATTCACCGGTTTTTTTTTTTCATTCATTTACACTCACTACCAAAGCAACCAACATTAGAATCACGGTATTTATTAGCGAATTTCCATAGGACAAATTAATTATTGCAGTGGCCCTTATGGTAAGATCCAAGGTCGGGAATAGCAAATGAGCACCGATCATGGTCCCCAGAACACGTTTTGGGGTGTCATTAAAAATCATATAGCCTATATATGTCTTCGCACTCTAGTGGCCGCATTTTAAGTCCGATTTGGTTCAAATTTGATACGCACGTTGGCTGTCTACGTCGCTCAGACGAGTTCGTTAGCCAAAAAAATCCAACAACCGGAAGCACGTTTTTTGACCGGAAGTAACTATTTTTTATAGATTTTTCCTACGATAATGAATTCTTTTTACAGTTGTTTCTACAAACATAAATGTAGGATGTTATTCTGCACATTTCGTTTTTTACGCGACCTTTTAGCTCGCTTGGTTCCCCCAAAATCGATCAAAACGTAAAATACCACAAAACTACCTGCTTCAAAGCCGTTTGGTGGATTTCACCGTGGGGTTGGCGTGCGAAGCACGCAATACTTTGTGTATTGAAGATACTCCGGATTTGCGTGCGAACAATTTTGCAGCTATTCAGCACCGTCGTGAATAGGCCTATTTCCTACATTGTTGGTTGAAACTCTAAAACACATAGGCCTAAAACTTAATTTTGGAAATTTGCTCAACTCACGTCAGCAGTTCAGCTGCGTGGTCGAATTATTTTCATTCATTTACATTCACTACCAAAGCAACCAACTTTAGAATCAGCTATTTATTTATCAATTATTCTTTACAACCTACAGCATTTTTAAGGTTAGGTTAGTGAAATCTAATACATATAAAAATCAATATTTGTTTGTTCGTATTTTATGTATGTAACAAATAAAAAGTAACTTTTAACTCGAATTTTCTTTCAATTCGTGTGTTCTATCCGGACGAGCCGAAGTCTCAAAAGAGCGTGCCATCTTCTCATCTTGTTTTAATTCCAAATATCGACACGATTTGTGAAAAGCAAACAATAATTAGATTCACGCGTTCTAAAATAAGCTATAGGCCGGAATAGAGAACTATTCTTAGATGGAAAAATAGAGCACTAGCCTAAATCGTGTCAAACAATTTTACGGGTGGACGTTTTGTTTACTTTGCTATAGGGGCACATAAGTAACCCAACAATGACGATACACCATTATACACGTGTTTTGCGATCTGCCGAAGTTAAGAGTTTCTCCCGCGAAAGTCAATCTAACCAGATTTCGAAGCTATCAAAAAGCAATTGTACTCTTCTATAACCAGACGCCTAGCCTAATTAGGTTCAAGTGAAAAATGATTCGCATTCCACGGGGCACAGTGTCTAGTGTCCAGTTTATTTAGGTCATGAGTGTACAGAAAGCACGCAAGCTTAGGAATGCCCGGCGCTTCGGGGCACCAAACAACTCTACATTCCGATCCCCCACCTTCTAAGGGCCCACCCGCTCAGTTCCGTACACACGGTGTGCGAGAAATCAAACGTACAGCGCTACCTAGGTGTGATAAATGCAATTGCGAAACGCGAATGTATCCTGTGTCGCTACCAGGTGACTGTTTGTTCAACTATTACCATGACCTGAGCGAATGCGATTATTCAGAGACATTGTTTTAAAAGATTTATGTTTTCATAACATTTTAGTAGCTATTAAAAATTATTTTTTTAGGGCATGAAAATATTGACCCTCTCAATTGGGGTGGAAAGGGTATTGTATTGTAATATTGTTTGTGTTATTGTGTATTGTAGATTTTATCAAAATCTATCTATACTGCCCATGAATAAAAAACGATTTCAGCCAATATCAGATTTATAAAATTTAATTAATTAATCTACCATCTGTTATAAACTAAGTTTAAAAACATCTTAAATGATAAAACATTAGACCTATTTTGGTTTTTGTTAAAGGAAACACATTTCTTAAACTTATTAGCAAATTTCCATAGGAAAAATGAGCTATTGCAGTGGCCCTTATGGTAAGACCCAAAAGGTCGGGAGTAGCAAATGACCACCGATCATGGTCTCCAGAACACGATTTTGGTGTCATTAAAAACCATATGTATATATATGTGTTCGCACTCTAGCGGCCGCATTTTAAGTCCGATTTGGTTCAAATTTGATACGCATGTTGGTTGTCTACGTCGCAGGGACAAGTTCCTTAGCCAAAAAAATCCAACAATCGGAAGCACGTTTTTTGACCGGAAGTAACTATTTTTTGAAATTTTTCCTACGAGAATGATTTTGTTTTTGAGTTTTGTCTACAAATATAAATGTAGGATATTATTCTGAACATTTTGTTTTTTTACGCGACCTTATAGCTCGCTTCGTTCCCCCAAAATCGTTCAAAACATAAAATAATATAGAAGTACCCGGTTCAAAGCCATGTGGTGGATTCTACCGTGGGGTTGGCGTGCGAAGCACGCAATGCTTTGTGTATTGAAGACACTTCCAATATGCGGAGGGAATGGCGTGTGAAGCACGCAATGCATTGTGAATTGAAGATACTCCCAATATGCGGAAAGGCGTGCGAACCATTTTGAAGCCATTCAGCACCGTCGTGAATAGACCTATTTCCCAAATTGTTGGTTGAAACCCTAAAACGTAGGATTATAAACTTAATTTTGGAAATTTGCTCAACTCACGTCAGCGGTTCAGCTGCGTGCTCGAATTATTTTTATTTTGTAATAATGTTTCTGCTTACACACTTCCCCAACAAGGGTTAATTTATAACTAAATTACAAGTAACGAAACATGGTCCAAGATCGGGATTTCGTAAAGGTTAAACATTGAGAATTATAAACACAAAAAATAACTACGCACAAGGGCGCCCATATATTTTCTAGGGGTGCTAGACCGGGTATGGGGACCTTCCCGGAAAACTTTTAAAATTTGGGAAGCCAATTTGGCTGCTTATGTAAAATATTAACCGACACAGCATCGAGTCTGTACCTTTAGTAATGTCGGGTAAAAATTACTAAATCACGATTTCTCCAAAATTACCGAACAGATTGGAATGAAATTTGGTATGTAGCTTCCTCTAGGGCCATAGGCGCTCTTTAAGAAAGGGTTTAAAAAAATTCGAAATTTTAGGGGGGCTTGGGGGGATCAAAGTTATTAAACCACGATTTCTTCAAAACTACCGAACGGATTGGAATGTAATTTGGTATGTAGCTTCCTCTAGGGCCATAGGTGCTCACTAAGAAAGGGTATGAAAAATTTCGAAATTTTAGGAGGGGTTTGGGGGGATCAAAGTTACTAAAATCATAATTTCAGATCTTTTATTATTATGACAATAGTGCTTTTATTATTTAAGATCTTTATATATAAAAGCCAAATACCACTCACTGACTGAACACTTAAAAAGAATACAATTACCTTAAAAAGACTGAAAACACGAACCACCACGGGCAACGCCGTACGGGTCAGCTAGTTAACCTATAAAAGATACACGTTGAAACACAAGTTCTTAGAAGAGAAACCTTATAAGTGTGATTTTTGGAAGGTTGTATGGCTGTTCTATTAACTTTTCATACATTTATACTAATATTATAAAGAGGTAAAGTTTGTTTTTTTTGTTTGTTTGTATGTAGGGGTAATCTCTGGCACTACTGAACCAATTGAAAAAATAGTTTTACTAATACAAAACTACACTTTCCCTGAGTAACATCAAATATAAGAAATAATTTGATAGGAACATTTATCACTATTTATCATTTTAGTTTTGAGGTTATTATTAATCATACAACTTTATTATAAATAAAACATAACATTTGTTTTTAGAAGGTTCCATTGGGGGTTGGCGTGCGGACTGCGGAGCACGCAGGGGTCTCCCCTAGTAACTTTATAATTACCTTGTATTAGTTGTCTTCAGTCCGTAATTGTAGAATATAGCTACAGCGCTGTTTCACCGAACACTGTCGGCTTCGTCAGGCTTGTACTAACACATACACGAACATATAACACTAACACACACAAAATTGGAGTATGAATGTAATAAAAATGTTTGTGGCCACATTATTACGTCGTTCATGTCCAGCTGCAGGTAGGACACTAGATGTGGACAGAGGTTATCAGTATGTTCTGATAATTAAGTTGAAAGTTTGAACGAATGGTGGATCTATTTGTTTTGTTATGTTTGCTTAACTTCGGTGATTATGTCGTATATAAGGTTGGAAGAGAAGTTCAACTTGTCATTCAAGATGACGCCGAGCGGAAACAAAAAGAAAAGACTTTTCACTTTTCAAAGGCTCAAAGGCTTTTTTTTTGTTAGACCGACTTGTTTTGAAAAGAAAATAAGGTCACCTTTGGATTCGTCAAGATTTGAACTTTCTAACATTGTCTTCCAATCATTCGTCACTCTTATAATTTTTTAGATATGAAGTTTTCTGTAAACTCTTAAGATTTGACAGTTTTTCAACCCAATGAGCAAGCATATTTTGTAATCTATATATCTAGTACAAATCGATATACTTGTACATTGATGTTTATATTGATTTTAGTGTAAATTCTATATTTTCGTTTGATATAATGAAACCCAGTTTTACTGTTCATGGGTTACATCTATAGGTCTTGTCTGTGAAATATGTACCATTGCGCCGATTGTCTTAACGCATTTAGCCCAGCCAATAGAGCAAATAGAAGTCTAATTTTGTTATTGAATTTAACAGCAAGCGACATCAACAGTGACTTTAAGGGTAGCACAAGGGTATGTACAAAACAAAAACTATCAGGCAAGGAGCTTTTGCGCATTTTGTATAAACAAAAATGATTATATTATATTATATAATATTATAAATAAATATATAAATATTATAAAAAATGATGAATAGATCACGATACTTAAAAAAAAACCTACAAATTGTTTTTTATAGACCCTGATCGGATCGTTTTTCAATGAGAAAAGTCGGAAAACGCTTTAAAACTACCATTTTTTAAAAGTTTATACCTTTGTTAATTTACAATATTAAGGGCAGATTTTTCAGAAAATGATTGTTTATCATGTGTTCTTCAAACAGGAAGAATATGAAATTTGTCGCATTAATAGTTTCTGCACAATTGCAGTATAAACAATATAGGCCATTATCTTGAATAATGCGCCCAATTAACCTGAGTGGCCCGTTTTAAATTTACCAAACGGATTTTGAAAGTAGACATTAAAATCTACAATTTGTATATCTGCGATTTTTTAATAAGGTTGATCAAATATAATAAAAATGCTTCAGAACATAGCGCGAAACACGTAAATTTGCAGCCTACGCCGATGGTAAATTTACAGAAGCCTGATGCGCGCAGCCTGCCGTTCTCTTCTCCTCCGCATTATGCAAGATAATGGCCTAAATTGTTTATACTGCAATTGTGCAAAAACTATTAATGCGACAAATTTCATCTTCCGCCTGCCTGAAGTACACATACTAACCAATAATTTTCCATAAGATGTGCCTTAAATATTGTAAATTAACAAAGACAGGAACTTTTGAAAATAATAATTTTTAAGCGTTTTCCGACTTTTCTCGGTTGAGAAATGGTCCAATCGAGGTTTTCAAAAACGATTTTCTAAATTTTTCAATTCTCTACAAATGCTTCGTTGGAAGTATCGTGATCAAAAATGATCATTACATAAATTTGTATAATATCAACGAACAACCCAAAAAGTCCAAATTTATTGTTATTTTTTTTACAAAAAATGCACAAAAATTTCCTTGCCTGATAATTTTTGTATGTTATACACCTATGTGCTACCCTAAAGCCACTGACATGTGGATGTCGCTTCCTGAAATTCAATAGCAATAAAAATGTCTATTGGTTGGGCTAAAATTGTTTTACGGAGCGCACCGCTGTAGGTATGGAGTTGTACGACTTCAATAAGAGAGAGCTTGTGTTACGTTGTTTTAAATTTAGTGAAACAAAGTGGATTTAATGAACGTGTTGTGGAGTTATGATTTTAGTACCGTTCCTGTTAACTATGGTTCAATAATTATGGTTTATTTTATTCTTTAATCTGCAAGAAACTCTTGCTCTTTCAAGAAAATATTTATGGCCTGGAAATGCATTAAAAAACTATTCCATAAAGTTTATACATATTTTTTAATTCCCCAGACCCGTTGTTGTTGAATTCTTGGTAATGTGGTTTTCGACTTCTTATAACCCCTCCCAAAATGAAATCCTGTATCCGCCCATGATTCAAAGAGTGTTTTACCCTAGTTTTCACCCCAATGACTTCATCCTTTTCAATATGACATTGTAACAGGGTTGCAATACACAAATAAACGGTACCTTTAGTTTTATTAAATTACTATTTGGCTGGACTAAACCCAAGTTTTGAATTGTAGAAATTTCCATGGTAGTGGGGGGGAAGGGTAGTGGCGTAACAGGTGGGCTGAGGATGAGTATCATTCGTCTGGAGCCAGACCTTTGACCTAGTAATTAGATTATATTTATCACTGTTTACATACAGCATCTATTTACATAAAGTTTACTTTAAAATGCAAACTTCAAAGAAATTAAAACTTATTCTGAAAGATTTTAGATGGTTTTAATACATGAATTACTGAGAGAGAATTAAAAATATGTGGCCATAGGTTGGCTCTAATCGAAACTGGAAATACTGTAATAACAGCTCACAAAAGGTGGAGCAATACCGATATTTCACACCGCAAATGCAAAACTAAAGAAACAATATCTTTCAGGGAAGGAGATGATCACACAAACACCTCTGATTGTCCTACTCTAACGGACGCATTTTACGTCCAATTTGGTACACACATTAATTTTCTAAGCCACTCGGACGAGTTCGTTAGCAAAAAAATCCAACAACCGGAAGCACAATTTTTGATCGGAAGTAACATTTTTTCAGATTTTTCGTAACAGAATGAAACTTTTTCGAGGTTTCATCTAAAAAAAAAAAATAAATACAGGATATTATTCTGCACATTTTTTTTTTACACGACCTTATGGCATATCTGGATCCCCCAAAATCGATCAAAATGTAAAATACCATATTAGTTAGCCGGTTCACGTGGGGAATTTCAACCGTAAGGCATCTTGTGATCTACTGCTTCGCTAGTTTCCCTGCTCGATCGAAACCGAAGTATTTCATAATCCGAGGTCGCAAGGTTGAGGCGCAAACTTGCAAATAGCAGTTCATAATCCGAGGCCGTAAAGTCAAGATGCAAACTCACAAAGCGAGTTTTTCCGCAGCGAGCTTGAGTTGGAACCGGAGGCCGAGGTGGAAATAAATTCTACTAATATATTTCATACACGCAGGCAGCTATTCAGCGCCTTCATGAGTAGAAAATTTCCCAAATAGTTGGTTGAAATCCTAAAACATATAAACTTAATTTTGGAAATTCCCTCAACTCATGTCAGTGGTTCAGTTACGTGATAGAATTTTTTCTATATTGTTAACATTTTATTTGGCGAAGTCAGTGAAGTATATAGTTTATTAAAATTTAAGGAAAAAGTGAAGGTTTGTGAATTTCTGTTCGAATTGATCCCGCTCTCCTGTACTATAGTACTAATGATATAAGCTATACATGTAGACTACTACACGCTACAATATTAATTTATTTAATGTAAAATTTTTCTTTGATTTCAAAAGTCATCTTCTCTCTCTTTTTTCTATCTTATGCGTAACTATGGTGAATGGTTTACACAAATTATTATGATAGATCGGCCTAGGTAAAGAGTTGAATAAAATATATTTATTCAAAAGGCAGTGAATTCACCAAAAAAAAAAAAAAACCCACCACTGTTCGTGAGGATTATATCATCCTAGGATCTCAGTTATTCAACCCCCAACTTAACGGTCAATAGATGCCAATGACAAGGATAAAACTTTTGCAGATAGAGCATTTTGTAAATTGCTAGTTATCTGTAGGTACAGTAGAGCCACAACTATCCGAGGCTCGACTAATCGAGTTCCGGGTTAACCGAGGTAGTCAAATAAAGTTCGGTTTGAGGTTGACGCATGCATTTAACCCTTTGACCGCCAAGGGCCGATCTAATCGGCTTTTACTGACTGTCAGAATACCGCTACAGCCGATTACATCGGCTCTCAAAAGTTGTCTGAATACCGCCATAGGCCGACGTGATCGGCTCCGGCAGTTTGTCTGAACAATGCCAAGGCCGTTATAATCGGCTTTTAGTATTTTGTTCATTAAGTCACTTTTATTATCTAAACCTGTATGTTTTCTAAACTTATAAAGATTATAAGATTTGGCCTTTTATATTGTAACAACATATTTTTAGTTTACGTCTATTTTAAAAGTTTGTATAGCTGCGCAAAATAAATGCATGTATGAATACGGTATAAATAAATACGGTACATTTTTTATTGTTTAAGGAAAAAATTCAATCTTGGTACTAAATGTCAATTACATAACAAAATCTACCGGATGTGTATTGTGATTGTGGATCCATATTTATTTATAAAATATTTATGTACCGTATAAAATACCGAAAATAGGCTGTATACTAAGTTTCCCGCTAGTTTTACTAAGTCGTTCTATGATTGTGGAATGTTTTTGTCGTATTATTTCTGTTATTACACTAAAAAGTGAGACACATTTTGTGTAAGTGTTTAGTGAGTTCAGAACTGTGAATCTTGTTTCTTACAACAATAGCAAGAGTGATCCTCTAAGGAGGGCTCTACTAAAAAAAAAAAAAAAAAACGGGGCTTTGCGTAAAAAAATGCAAATACATATTTTAAATGTTAATATTTTTTGTTTAAATTTTCGGGAGTTATTCTCAATAAAATAGGGAATAACATAATATATAAGGTTAGAGGAAAAATATTTTTTTGTACATAGTTATTAGGCTCTAAACTTAAAAATTGTATACAAATATTTGTTTTCCTTTACTTTTTCAGTTATAGTACTTTTAATTCCAAACAAAACGAGACCAAAAGCATTATTCTAGCTTTGATATTAGCTAAGCTACAATGGTTTATGTAAACGTTCGTCAAAATACCGAAAATAGGCTTGGCGGTATTAGACAATCCCACACGACAGTGGCTTGGCGCTCAATGCAATGTCTAGCTTAGTCAACCTTGACGGTATTCGGAGCGTCCTAGTAGAAACGGCATGGCGGTTAAAGGGTTAAAGGCCACAACAGTTACAAATCGGGACTCGGATAACAGTGACTCTACTGTATTTTCGTCATTAATTATCCAAATTTATTGAAACTACTTTTAATTAAAAGGGAACTAAACTTTGAATGCGAGCTACTAAGAGAGGTGGGAGATTGATTGTGTCACTTGTTATTGAAGCCAGCCATGTACTATTAAATATCAAAGTATTTTCCTGGTCAGCGCAGAATTACAACACCCCGAGGTTAAGATTGCATTTTGGGAATTTTAGATGTAATGCAGAACCACGCCTTGTTAGAAAAGGCGTGTGAAATGTAATGTAGTTTTTACATTACAATGTTTAGTCAAAGGTGGAGACTTTGTCATAGCAGAGCTACTATATTTCCAATAATTTACCTTCGTGAGATTCTCCGGCAAATGTAAATACAATTTGCTGTATGCCTTTTATGGGAGAACTAGCCTTAACTTGTATGGAGCATCACTCTAACACCTCCCTGGTCGATGTAACATCTGCTCGACGAACATAGACATGTTCTTCAGTCAAGGTCTCATCGACATAGGTCGGTAAACTTCAATATTCTACGCTCACTTTCCACGGATATTCCCCGCGAACACTTCTGTCTTTATTTCTTAAAGTCCCTATTAAATTCATCTTCACGGTCATGTTGAATATTTAGTTGGCCAACGTGGACACGTTTGACGCAACAAAATTACTTAAACATTTCTCAAATGACCAGTACTTCACTTCAAACTTTCTCGGCGTTCATCAAACATCTTCCGACAAAGATACCAACTCCCCACATAGCTTCTTTCGAAATTTCTTAAGTCCCAACGCGAACTTAAGATCCTAGCCACGTTAACTTAAGTTCCCCTTAATCACAACAGCGCTCTACTTGGTTCGGTACACCACAACTAAGCAGTAAGCACCCGCTGCACTCCTACTCTGTTTCAGAGCACCGAAGCCTGGCAACGCTCTGATCCGCTATCCAACTTTCTCTTTTCGCTGGAAATCTTTACATATAGCGCCAGAAATATACCAAAAATTATCATATCTTCATCTTGATACCTTCAGTGACATCACACCGAGCCAACAATGAGCCATCTATACCAAGCTATCAACATCAGATCTTACAGAGCGGGCAAGTTGAGAAAAGCCGCCGAAGCATAGAAGTGTGCCAGCAAGAGAAGTTTACAGAGACATTGGCCGGACCAAAGCCCGCAGCCATTGCTAGCAAATACCTGAGGAATGAGGCCAGGAGAAATTGCAAGAGCTAGTGAGGAAGTATTGTCGACCGCCAGGCATGTAAAGAGAAAAATTAATTGTCATATTTCCAATTCAAAATAAAATCTGTTTTTTTCTTTTGCCACCTGCAAACAATGTTCTCTAAAACCAAACGTAGAAAAGAGGTTAGCACGACTAGAACCTCCTCCTGTAGCCTCTTGGCCTGAAGTCCAAACAGACTTGTACAGATTGTACTTGTACAAGCGACTATGAGGCACTCGATACACATACCTGAAGGCCCTATACACAACACGACAATGTTCTAGACTTCGGAATAGGACCCTGTACCACTGCACTTCAGTACGTAGCGCTGTTGTGTTTCACGGCCTTCAGGCCAATCATACATCTTCAAAAACGAAGAAAACGTGAAAGCGATGCGCTACAAAAACCCCTGCAAGAGCACGCCCTTCAGGCTACACGTCAGCCCTTTTCAGGACCGAATCAGAGAGGCTTCACCTCACGCCCTTAAGGCTAATTCTTTTTCCTACATTTGGCCCTTTTCAGGATCGAGACACGTTACTAACTTTTTGCCGCAACCGAGCTAGATCATTTTCATTTATTGTACAAATTAATACATTTTCTCACACAGAAAACAGGTGCAGAGTCTATAATTCATTATAAAAAAATCTATAACTAATGCATAAAAAATCTATAACTAATATATACTGGTCATCAAAATATCT
>JAGFPH010005435.1:39022-63927 GCA_018207615.1 Philaenus spumarius | reverse complement strand
ATTCATTCCTCAAATTTTTTAACTGTGGCAGTTTATTATACAATCTTGACGCCATATATAGTGGATTATTTTCATATAATTTTAGGTGATGAGAGGGAAATCTGTATTTATTTTTATGTTTTGTACCGTAGCTGTGGTTGAACGTCATAGCTTTAGTTTCCATTTTATGTTTATTTTTATGAAACCACACTAAAATTTCATATATATAGAGCCCTGACAAAGTAAACAAATTTAATTTCTTAAAAACATATCACAACTCATCCTACTACTCAAATTCGTTATCGCTTTTATAATCTTCTTTTGCAACAAGACTATCTTATTAACACCGGCTGCATTTCCCCATAAAACAATACCATATCTCAATATCGATTCAATTTAAGCGTGATACACCATCTTACATGTGTCCATCATTACACATTTTCTTAAAATGAAGCGTATATCATTGATCAATCTTATTTTTTTATGGATAAAGTCTAAATCGCAATTCCAGTTTAATTTTTCATCAATATAAATACCCAAAAATGTATGAATATTTACAGAGTTTGGTACTTAATCACTTAATGAATTATTTTTTGTTTTAAAATTAATAATTTCCGTTTTATTTTATTTACATTCAATTTTCACATTAAATTATTCCCGAAGCGCTAACAATGTGTGTAATTTGTAAGGTTAGACTAAGTTAGGTTCGGTCCACCATCTGCGGTAACTCTGAGATGACAAAATTCTTCATTTATTTTTTTACTTTCTCACTATACTATAGTATAGAGAAAGTATAGTGATCGCAAAAAAAATCGATGTTGAGATTTTTGTGGAAATATCCGTTTTGGGACCCCCTGAGTCCAAAAAAGTGGTTTTTACAAAATGTCTGTCTGTATGTCTGTATGTATGTCTGTATGTATGTATGTCTGTATGTATGTATGTATGTATGTCTGTATGTAGACAGAGCTAGAGAGAAAACTATTCGATCGATTTCAACCAAATTTGCACCAGACATGTCCAGTACGCCTGTATAGATGCACGAAAAAGGGTTTTGAACAATTTTGAAAAACAACCCCCTTTTTGGCCAAAAAACCCCCAAAAAATCAGTTATTATTTTTTTATTAAAAAACGGCTCTAACGATTTTGATAAAATTTGGCTTATTTGTAGCCTTTAATGTGCCCTACCATATACAGAAACCCGCATCTATCTAAAAATTCTCGTTTAGCTAATAATAATAATAATAACTGTTTTTGGGGGTTTTTTGGCCATAAAGCGGGTTGTTTAAAAAAAAATTTCAAAACCATTTTACGTGCATCTATGAAGACCTAATTGACGTGTTTGGTGCAAATTTTTTCGAAATCGATCGAATAGTTTTCTCTCTAGATAATAATAATAACAATAATAATATTTATTAGTTAATCTCCAACTTTAATAAAAAAACTCTCCTACCCCACCCTACAAGTCACAGTGAATCTGTTTAGTAATTTAAATGTATTTGTGAGAAAGTATGTGCCAGTTCCTGGTACCGTTTATTTATAGATATATTTGGAAGTTGGCTAGCTAAGCTTCCTAAGGGTTAGTACACAGTGAAGCAGCTGACACATCACACCTCACACATCACACATGACACATAGAACAAACCGAGTTTGAAGCAGGATCTGAGTGCGGCTCTCTGATTGGTTCTTGTAGTTTCTCCCTCCCCAAACTCTACCTCTAAACAGAGCGCTTGTATTCAAATCGTTTATTGAGAAGTGTATTAATTTAACTATACAGGTTATAATTAAATTTGGAAAACATCTAGTATATTTACTTGTATTTTGTAATAATGATTGACAAAAAGGAAGAATTGATTATGTCAATTAAATCAAAACCTTTAATTTTATAATAAATGGTACAAGGACCATCACAATAGGTAACATTCTTGCCAAGGAATGGAAGGCTGTAACTAAAGAACTTGGAGTTACAGGTGCGTTTATTATTAAAAAAGAAAAAAGTGCATACTTCTGTCCTGAATTTTCTATACTGACAGAAATTTTTTTATTACTCGTGCACATTGCTATTTAAACAGCTATAGAATTTAACCCATTTCAGTAAAGTAGGCCAATATATATATGCTACTACTATAAATAAAATATTTTTTTCAAAAATGTTCAGCCTAAAAAAGCTTGTAAAAACACAAAATTTGTTTCCACAAAGGCATAAAATGAAACCTAATTTACTAAGTATACATTAATATAAGTCATAAATTATTTAGTAAGTAGGCATTAAAAATAAAATAAATTGTCTTTTACAATCTAGAATGTGGCATGGAAATTGCAGCCTAAAAAGTTCGTAAAAACCGAAATTTGTTTCGAAAAAGTAATAAAATGAAGCCTAATGTATACTAATTATATACAAATATGTAATACACAAATTATTTAGTAAGTAGGCTTTTGAAAATAAAAACAATTTGTCTGTTACAAACTTGGCAATGAGGCGTTTAGGATATTGTAGCCTAAAAAAGCTCGTAAAAACATAAAATTAGTTTCCAAAAAGCAATAAAATGAAGCCTAATGTATACTAATCATATACAAATATATAATACACAAATTATTTAGTAAGTAGGCCATTGAAAATAAAAATGTTTACAGCACATTTACTGATTAATACACACGTGTTTGTAACAACTGTAACACGAGACACGAAGTGTGTTCGCTGCTATGTTCTCTGCTTCACTGGGCGAGGGTCTGTTCTATGTGTGATGTGTCAGCTGCTTCACTGTGTATTAACCTTAACAGTAAAGGGACGATTTCGTACTCTTAGAATATTATTCCATAAAAGACTCTTCCACTTAGTGCTTTTAATTAGGAGACGAAAGAAAAGTTGAAAGAAAAGTATAGTATTATGAAATACAAACAGCTTATTTCTATAATATAAAAATTACATAAAACTATACTAAAAATGTGTAAATATAAATTCTTTACCTGGCCTTTTTAAACGTTGCTATGTCCGAAGTTCCGACAGCAGCAAATCCAACACCCACAGCAAGTCCTTCTGGAATATTATGTACTGTAATAGCTACTATAAGAAGTAACATCCTCTTCCATTGCTGTTTGGAAGTTGTTACCGACTCATTGTCTGAGGTGGCTTGATATATAGCCTCGGCGGGTTGGGCTTGGACACCTCTTCTACGAGCACTGGGACTGTGTTTTCCATCACCAAAACCTAAAAACATTAAATCCCCTTAAGTTGCTAGAATTTATGCAATGACTAATCAAAAATGAAAGGTTATTTTACATAACCTACTCGTAAATTTGATTTTGAGTTCATTTTTTTCGTTCAGCTACAGAGTTCCTCATCTTAATTAGTCTAACTGCCATATTTATTTTCGTAGCAGCCAGGTGACAATTTGTTACATTGTATTATCCTTGTCATTATTATTTTAAAATCTTATAAAAAATTACAAAATAATCCAGGGTGGCTAGTGATATGACCTTTTGAAATTACCTGACTTTTCCCTGACAATTCCCTGACTTTACAATAACGTTCTCCCTGACCAATCTTAGAAAGAGCACAAACAATACCTTGCTATTTTTTTTTTAGTAAATCAATTGAATTATTTTGGTAAGTATATCAATTTTTAGGGAATTAATTAAATATTTAATTAAACATGGTAATATTATAACAGTTCAATATTTAATACTATCTATGTTACTGTACCAACCACTAGCAGTTGCAAATTATACATTTAAGACTATAAATATTAAATTAAACAATGAATTACTCAAATTATATTTTATTATATTATAACAAAAGAAATAACTAATTGGTTTTTGTAATCAAACTACCGGTTACAGATTTGCATTGAATATTTAATTTGATACAAAGATACCCAAATTCGAAAACATTTAATAATAAAACTAATATTTTTAGAAACAGCACGCTAGAGAAAGGTTTCAAGGTCATATCACGGCAAGTGCATTGGAACAAGCTGCTACAATCACTCCTGTAACTTGCCGATAATTGTTTTTACGTATCAGAACACGTAGTTTTCTTATTGATTAATTTAGAAGTTCATCTTATCTTTAATGTTTATTTTCTCAATTAAAAATTGTATTAATCTATGATTTTAAAATAGTTATTTTGAACTATTTTCCTTAGAAATGTTATTTTTCTCTGACCTTAACCAAAATTCCCTAACTTTTCCAAGTTTTCCCTGTCGCTAGCCACCCTGTAATCTATATTAGACTATAAATTTATTAAAAAAAAGTCAATTCACATTGCAGCGTTATTAAAAAAAACACTACGTACATTAATGTCTGTAATGCAAAAAAAATTATTACAGTTTATATAATTTGTAAACCATTATTAAGCCCTTGCAAACTTTGACGGACGGAGAGGGTTAGAGTTCAACTGCGACCAAGCTCATTTCCGCTAGTTACTGCTTAGGTGAGTTTCACACCAAAGCCAGGCCGGGCGAAAATCGCTTGACCACTAATTACGCAGTATTTTAATGGGAGCTTTGAAATAAGATGCCGGGCTGCTCCAGGCAGGGCCGAGCGAAGTTGAGAGATTTTGAGCAGTCCAGCCTCCCGCTACTTCAAGCGGTTTCTGCCTGCGTTTTTTCTGTCCAGCTCGGTGTCCCGGCCAGTGTCACTACGTTGCAACTGAGACTGCTGTAGGAAGGCTAGAAAACCTACCGAGCGCTAATCGGCTTCAGTGCGAACGCATCGCAGATTTTGCTCGGCTTGGCTTGACACCGCTACGAACAGCCCGGCTTGGCTCAGCTTTGGTGTGCAAAAGGCCTTAGTCTCAGAGAAGGACACCACGTTTCTCATGTCATGTAGAACGTACGTTTGTAGATAATGAAAGTAATTAGGCTACCACGCAACCCATCACAGTTTACACATACTTCTTCAGCTTCATGCTACCCTAGTTCACAGCTTTCTTTTAGTAATTGAACTACTATTTATTATACCATCTCATGCTTTTCAAATTCTACCGTGGGGTTGGCGTTCGAAGCATGCAATGCTCTGTGTATTGAAGATACTCCCAATATGCGGAATGGCATTCAAACCATTTTGCAGCTATTCAGCACCGTCGTGAATAGACCTATTTCCCAAATTGTTAGTTGAAACCTTAAAACATAGGCCTATAAACTTAATTTTGGAAATTTGCTCAACTCATGTCAACGGTTCAGCTGCGTGGTCGAATTATTTCAATTCATTTATGTCTTAATTATTATCCAGTGTTTCGATTTCGTAAACATTTTTATAAAATTTAAACAGAAGCTTATAAAGTTTTCCTTTTTCAACAGGTTTGTTTTAAATAAAACAGGAGCCAAACTTTAAAACATGTTTTGTATAATTTAATATAGCGTAACCTAATTTGTCGAAATAGCCTACATTATTGAACATTTTTTAGAGTTCTTATATGAAATTAAGTTATAATCAAGTACTAAAGAAATAGTAATTTCTACAGATTAAATCTGGTTCAAGATTTAGAAGAAATTCGAGATACAGACAAGCAATACCAATTCCTTTTAGACATTTTACACAATTTGTATAAGGCAGGTCATCTATATATATAAAAGCCAAATCCACTGACTCACTGATCATGATTTTTCAAAAACTACTGAATGGATTGGAACGAAATTTGGTATGTCGCTTCCTCTAGGGCCATAGGTGCTCACTAAGAAAGGTTTCCAAAAAATCCGAATTTTTAGGGGGGGTTTGGGGGGTCAAAGTTACTAAATCACGATTTTGCTAAAACTACTGAACGGATTGGAATGAAATTTGGTATGTAGCTTCCTCTAGGCCCGTAGGTGCTGATAAGAAAGGTTTTCAAAAAATTCGAAATCTTAGGGGGGTCAAAGTTACTAAATCACGATTTCTCTAAAACTACTGAACGGATTGGAATGAAATTTGGTATGTAGCTTCATCTAGGGCCACTGGTGCTCGCTAAGAAAGGTTTTAAAAAAATTCAAAATTTTAGAGGAGGTTTGGGGAGGTCAAAGTTACTAAAAAAAACTACACAACGGATTGGATTGAAATTTGGTATGTAGGTTCCTCTAGGGCCCTAGGTGCTCGCTAAGAAAGGGTTTAGAAAAATTTGAAAAGTCAAAGTTACTAAAAATCCTCATAAGAAATACATAGTGTAATATATTTATTGATATAATATATTTTTTTGTTAATATACATTTAACTATGATTTGTCTATCCGTGAAAAGCCGGATCGGGCAGATAGTATTTATATATAATACATTAATACAAAAATAAATGTATGTGTGTTACTAATTCACAATTGGTGCATGTAATATACAAGCCGATATTACATTATATGAAATAAAACTACAATAATAAAGCATCCACATAAAGAAACACAGTTATATACAATAATTTAATATCTAATAATACATATTTTTTAGCCTCTGAGATATCAAACATAATAAATATTTTATTGCTCTTTCAGATCATTAAGACATAGGCATTGCCAAGGAAAACTAGATTCAACTATATGACATACACCAATAATATGTAAATTCTTACTACCTTCGTAAACTATTAATAAATAATCAGTTAATACATTTAAATATCTAAATTACATGAGCATTTATCTAGTATAAACACATAATTATTGCAATAATACCAAATAACACACATGAAAGAATAAAACTCATAATAACAGCAATGACATAAACTCGTCCACCGAGTACACGCTCCTTTGGAGTAAACAAATTTTCAGACCTGATTTAAAAACTTTCAACAGATATTTGATTCAAAGACTCTGGCAGTCTGTCAAATAGCGGAATTCCACCCAGAGCTGGGAGCCTTCTCTGTAGATGCTCATCTATGATTATCGCATCTGAAATCACCCCTTTTCCTTGTGTGGTGATTACGAGAATCACCGTTGCGAGCCGTATGACTCTTAAATCAACAGCATAATATTACCTCCAAAATAGGTCTTACAGAAAAACCATTTTGGAAATCATAAAAAGCTGAATAACTCGAAAAATATTAGTGTTATTGAAAAACTACAAACACATCTTTATTCTCTATAAAATTATGTATATTTTGATACCCATATCGGGGCAAAAATTTTCCTTTCGAAAATATTTGTTGTTGAAATATGTACTTTTCTAAAATTGTTTTCTCAAAAACTATATGAGATATTGAAAATTTAAAAGTGTCCCATTAAAATATAGACTTTTATCTACAATAAAAAAATTAGTTCATAAATTTCCTTTTTATAGGCACCGAGTTATACAGCTTTGAAAAAATGCTTACATTGAGTAACAGTTTTACTTAAAAGCCCAAAACTCCCAGTGTAATTAATATTTTTGAAAAATTTTGGTACGTATTAATTCTACTAACCATCCTGCTTCGTATAATGTAATAAAACCCATGAAAATCCAACGTCGGTTTTTTTGCCTTAAAAACTTGCAAGGGGACCCCCTTGACGTTTTCTAAATTGCGAAAAACACCTGTTTTCTCTGGCTTATCTCGGAATCTATAAGAGGTATTTGCAAATCTCTCTTGGTTTCACTTTTAAAACAGCTCTTACAGATTTCTTTTGTAAAGTGCTGTTTACTAGATTTTCCCCGCAAATCAATCCCATAATTTAAATGAAGCTGTATCAGACCATAAGCCTGTTTCAATAAATAAATATATATCAGAGTATTTCGCTAAAACACGGAGTAAAAACACTCCTGAAGTTAATTTATGACACACTATCTATATGATTGGCTCAAGTTAACCTGCTGTCTTTAATTAGACCTAAAAATCCGGTAGCATCTACCTCCTCCAGCAACTCGTTATCCAAAAACATGTTAGTATGAACTCTATTATTTCGACCAAATAACATTAAGTTTGTTTTTTTAGAGTTCATTTTTAAATGAATCTCATCAAAATACTGGCAAGCAATGTAAACCTGTATGAAACTTTTCAATTTAATTTCATCTACAGTTTTTCTCCGAAAGATAAGGTTAGTGTCGTCTGCACAGCCTACTGTATAATATTATACATTTTTGTGTATGACGGAAAGTCATTTATGTAAATCAAGAACAAGACAGGACCAAGAATCGACCCCTGAGGGATACCATATTTTAGCTTAATACCCCGGACGTAACACCCGCAACCTCAACATGCTGAACTCGGTCCGACATGTATGCAGCAATCCATTTCAGTCGAATACCCCTTATACCCAAAAATTCCAATTTATTCACAAGTATTTGGAAATCAACACAGTTGAAAGCCTTGCAAGTATGTGTAATACTTGCATTGTTCAACCCGGCATCCTATACCGACATAGTAAACACAACAATATTGTGGGTATGGGTACGTACGCTGTTATTATCTTTAACTTAACTATTATCCTTCATCCAATTGTTTTGACAGTTACACCACCCGACAGGGAATTAAAAGGGCTACAAAAAAGGTGCCTTAACAATTTTTCTTAAAATGTACGGTTTTTGGGTAATTTAGGTTTGGAAGTTTCAAACGGACTTTTTGAAACGCATGATTGGATATAACCGCTTATATTTCTTAAAATAGATCATTGCTGCGTCAAACTTAACGCCAAGTTTGGACTCAATCGGTCAAACATTTCTCTAGATGTGAATTATTTTGTAAAATAAACAAAATGGAGGATATCTGGAAAACAAAGCTTTTCCGTGCCTATGTTCGTATGAACAATTTTGGTTTTTTTAGGTCCCCTATCAGTTGTGGCAAACTTTTGCAAAACACCCTGCTTATACTTTCGATACAGGCTCAGTCATCTTCCATATATTTTTTTGTATAAAACGCACAACATAAATCAGAGTAACACATTGGTTTTATATTTGTAAAAGGCTAATGTTTACTGTGTTTTGTGACTTGTGAACCTAATTGTTGAATAAATTAAGAAATGGTTTACAAAAATATGTTACGGGAGCTGAACTAAATGCTAACAAAGAAATGGACCTCTAACTACAAAACAAACACTAATAAACAGAAGCAATCTTGATAAATTTCAGAAAACATTAGTTCACTTTAAATTCCGCAACTTAGTTCAAACTTAGTAAAAAGCGATCCAATTTGAACCAGCGAGAGCAGCAATGGAAACTATTTAAATTTCAGAACTGATGCACATAAACAACATGTTATAATTGTACAGGACAGGTAGGCAGAAGTATCAAAACCACATTCCAACATCAAACTGTATAAAGCAATACAAAACAAGACATTACAGACCACGATAAAGAATAAGAACACACTCAAATTATTCAAGCAAGAAAATACTGCAAAACAAGTAAAGAAAAAGAGGAAAGAAATCATAAATATATAAAACTTAACCCAAATAGACTTTACAAACTGCAAATGGAACTGAATACATAAAAACACGATTCAACCACCAAGTCCAAACAAAGCAAATACAGTTTGGCCAACCTTTTGGCAGATAAAAAAAGTTTATACATTTGCAGATTGTTGGGTTGAATTAATTGTTTTGTTCCCAATTATATTGTTATGAATCTGTTAATTATTTTATTTTCATTGAAGAAGTGTTTACAACATGCCTTAGTTGCCAAGATAAAGTTCAAGAAATTTTTCTTTTTGTATGCGCTATATTTTGTTTATTATTATTATTATTATTAGTAGTGTCAGTTTGATTGTTTTTCCGTGCTAGTATTGGGTCATTCAATGTGAAATCACCAGAGGCCAAAACCTCTATGTCTCAGATTCACAATGTTTTTTGTATATTACTTGTACCAACTAAATTCATTAAAAATAAATTATTTTTTTCATATTTTTTATCGACTTTTGAAAATTGCGGGAAAAGCCGATTTTGACAATGTTTTGGATCACAAAAATGCTCGTAGATTCACAACCGATGGTGCTAGAGAGATGTTTGATAGCTCATTTTAAAGCTTATTTTATGGGCTTTCATTTGATATGTAACATGACAACCTAAAAACAAAACAAAATTTTTACTTGTTTTCAAAATCACAAAAACTTAATTTTAGATTTAAAAAAAATTTATGTTATTCTGACTTATATTGGTTACCATTCATGCCAAATATCAAAGTGGAGAAATGATGGGATCACGAGTAAATAAAATCTATATGTTAAGTAATTCATCATGTATAGTATGTATTCATTAGAAGAGTAAAGACAGTAAAGACCACAAAACAAACCGTTGAGGAACAGGCTTGTGTACACTGAGACCTTGAACGATCCAATCGCCTTAGTGCGACGTTGTCACGTTCTTCCCACGCTTGTAACTGAACGTGGCTCACTCAACGCATTTATAATTCTTTAAACTGTGCGCTCAAGCCTCGAGCGGTAAATACCAGGAGTGTTCGAGACTAGTAGATATGGCAACGCTGCGTGCCCATCCTATTGGCCGCCACGCAACGGTATTCTTTAGTGGTCTTTTAATATAGTAATCTAGGAATTTTCACTTTAAATATTACCTAAAATGTAGATTTTATTTACTCGTGATCCCATCATTTCTCCAACTCGATATTTTCCATGAATGTAACCAATAAATGTCAGAATAAGATTTTTTTTAAATCTAAAATGGCGTTTTTGAGATTTTCAAAATTTTGTCAAAATCGGCTTTTCCCGCAATTTTTAAAAATCAATATTAAAAAGACTATTTGAATAGAAAATTTAAAAAAATGTATTTGTAATGTATTAAGTTGGTATAACTAATACACCAAAAATCTTTTAAATCTGAGACACAGAGGTTCAAAATTTATTTTTCATTGAGTGATTTGATACAGAATGGCCCTATTGCTGATTTGATAAAATTACATTTTTATAAAATGGGGTAGTAAATTCCTTTTAATTAATGGATCCCTTATTGGCAATTTATACTAACACAGTTTTAGATGGCTTATGCATCCATCTTCACATTTCACTTTTACAAGGCCATTAATACATTTAAAGATTGTTAGAACACAAAACATTATATTATATTTGATTACAAATAAAATGTTAATTTTTTAAGACAGTTGATTAATGTGTTAATGACCTAGTAAGAGTGAAACCTGAAGATGGATCTGACATCTAAATCTAGGCTGGTTTGAATTGTTATAACTGGATAGCTTGTCGGACAAATTAAAAGAAATTTACTAACCTATTATATTAAATCCAGTGATCTGGAGACTATTCCACAATGAAAATTCTTTTTAGATATCATTACATTTCAGTTGTATACTCTTTCTTATCAAGTTTCTAAATATTTCCTTCCAAAGTAAGGTTCTATTCCACAATGAAAATTCTTTTTAGATATCATTACATTTGAGTCGTATACTCTTTCTTATCAAGTTTCTAAATATTTCCTTCCAAAGTAAGGTTAAATCGAAAGAATAAGATTGAATCATAGTTTGGGATAGTAGAAAATGTTTAGTTGATAAGGTTAACAAAAATATAAGGTTTACAAAAAAACTTAATATTGGATCTATATTGTCCTAATTGTTTCGTTTGAAATTTTCTCACTATAAGAGGTGTAAAATATTTGAAGAGAACCTACAAAAATACGTTTTATGTGTAATGCGTGTAACAAGTTTTTCATTATTACTCGGAGATTATAAATATATTTGATGATTTTACATAAGTGTGTGCATTAAGGGAATGTATTGAAAAATACAAAAGACTAATTACACAATTTTTAACACGTTCACTGCTAAGGACGCACATGTGAGCTTGACACTGAACACTATGAGAAGCGGCCGATGTACAATTGCGAGCTTCGCATGCCAAACCCCCAAATTGGGAGTATTTTCAATATACAATGCATTGCGTGCTTCACACGCCAACCCCCGTATTGGGAGTGCTTTCAATACACAATGTATTGCGTGCTTTGCACGCCAACCCCTACATTGGGAGTATTTTCAATATACATGCGTACTTTGCAAGCCAACCCCCGCATTGGGAGTATTTTTAATACACAATGCATTGCGTGCTTCGCACGCCAATCTGCATATTAGGGGTATTTTCAATACACAATGCATTGCGTGCTTCGCACGCCAACCTGCATATTAGGGGTATTTTCAATACACAAAGCATTGCGTGCTTCGCACGCCAACCTGCATATTAGGGGTATTTTCAATACACAATGCATTGCGTGCTTCGCACGCCAACCTGCATATTAGGGGTATTTTCAATATACACAATGCATTGCGTGCTTTGCACACCAATTTTAAGCCTATGTGCTAGGGACGCACATGTGCGTCAGCTTTAAAATACAGTAGAGACCGCTATTCCAAAAATCCGCCTATTTCAGAGTTAAAAAAATACCGATTTTTTAGACATAAAAACAGGAGAAATTAAAAAGACGTTCGTGAAAAAACGTACATTTATTGTTACACAAATAAGTTAAATGGAGACATACATATAGGCCAAGCTTGAAGAAAACGCCTGAAACCAAATTGGAATGAAAGCTCGTTTTGTTTCCTTCACGTTTTCTATCCGTTTTGCGGGAAGGAAGGTACGGCAACAAGTGTCTGGTGAAACGGATACCGGGTCCATCAGAAAGAAGGAAGGATTAGATACAACAGCTAGGCACTAGTAGTGTTGTTGCCACCTGCCAGTTTGCATTCAACCGTGTTTCTACTCCGTTTTCGTTATCTCGAAGGCATTTTATTTTTTTCTCGATCTTTTTTCAAGATGTTGCGGTAATAACGAACAGACTTTGCGGGAGGACAAAACGGACAGCCTATCAAACAACCTATCCTTTCCCTTCCGTTTTTAGAATAAAACAGAATTGTAGCGCAACGGAAGGAAAAAAACTGATGGTAAAAGCCTACACTAAGGCGAGGTCAAAAGCATTTGCTGCGCCTGCGTATGATATGAGTTCAGTTTGAGCGTTCACCTCCTCCGAGCCGATCAATGCTGTATAGAACTGGCACTAGGTGATGTCCCCGCACTTAATTTACGCCTTAACAAGTCAATAAGTTGATATTATACATGAAATCCGCCTATTCCGAATTCCCGCTAAACCGAACTGTGTTCGGTCCCAATTAGTTCGGGATAGCGAGACTCTACTGTATTAGTGATTATTACGTAGAAAGGTTCAAAAATAAAAAATAAAGCAATTTCTACTCATTGAGTCTATAAATATAAAAAATAAAAGGTCAGCTCCTAGCGTAGGAAATACGAAATTGGCATAGCAGTGAAAGTGTTAAAACCCATGATAGAAAGATTCTTGAAACTCGTGTAGGCCAACACCGGTAATATTAAAATGTGCACGGTACAAGCATTCGGGTGAGACTTTTATCGGAAGAGCATGTAGAAATGAAAAATAAAAGCATGGACAGAACCCAAATGAAATGACCACTTACCGTCAACAGTGGTAGTATCAACAGATATAAAACCCTTTGTTCTGTCAGTGTACACTGCGGAATGCCCATCAATCTTCTTGCTATAACCGTCATACCCGCCAGAGGCTGAAAACACAGTGCTGGAATTTAGTCACTCACGGTCAAACAGTTTCGTGAGGTCAATTTGGAATTTCTAAAGAAGATTACAAGTTAAGATTTTTACAATTGTGAAAAAGTGTTTTCATTGCAATATTTGTAAGTGTGCTGTGGAAAGAACTGGGGACAAAATGTCTAACGGGAGATTTTGTTTTGGGTATTTAATGCACGGTTAAGTTCATTGTCTTCAATATTCAGTTTCTGTTGATCGAAGAATGTCAGGACCTGCTTCTAGAACAATTGTAACATAAAATAAAGGAAAACCATTTAACTTAACCGAAGTAGTTTTCTACTTATACAATTTTATAATAATAATTTCAAAGTCCTCTATTCTCCGTAAAAACTAAATTATAACCTTAAAGCTAAAAATCCTACCTTTATTTTTAATAAAGGTAGGATTAATCAGAAAATCAAAGCTAAAGAGGTAGCCTAAGTCTTTTTTTAATTAAGGTGTAGGATTAATTAAAACCTAAAAAATAAGAAGGCTAGCCCTGTTTAAAAAACTAAGGACGTAAGTATTTTTTAATAAAGATAGGATTATTCATAAAATCAAAGCTAAGAAGGTAAGTCATTTTTAATAAAGGTGTAGGATTAAACTTTCTTTCTCCAGTTAGACTCTTTCAGTATTTCAAAGAGACTGCTATAATGTCGGTGAAGGAAAACTGTATTTCCCAGCCAATTTCCACCGTAAGTGCTATCTATTTCCCTTTAATTAAAAATGAAGAACAGAGACTTTTTGACAGCCCTAATATAGGAATTAATAAAACTAACATAGTGGGGGTCGAACCTTTGAACGACCTACGATTGATCCCTACACAGTCAACCTGTGTTAGGCGTTCGGAAAGGTTGCGACAAAAAACATCCGCTAAGATCTAGGACTTACATAACTTGAGGACGTGAAGTGTTATTGGTTCTTCGCAGAACATCGTGATTTTGTATATATTTGTTCAAAGATTTGGTGTTGTATTTGTAATGTGACGTGAAGCCTTGCTTCGAAGAATTTTATATTTTCGAATTTTATATAATAAATATAAGATTACTCATAAAATCAAAGCTAAGGAGGTAAGTCCATTTTAATAAAGAAGTATTTTTAATCAAAACCTAAAAGATAATGTAAGTCCTTTTTAATAAAGTTAGGATTATCCATAAAACCGAAGCTAAGGATGTAAGTCATTTTTAATAAAGGTGTATTATTAGTAGGATTAATCAAAACTGAAAAGATAAGGAGGTAAATCCTTTTTAATAAAGACAGTAACTATTCATAAAATCAAAGGTAGGGAGGTAAGTCCTTTTTAATAAATTAAGGTGTAGGATGAATAAAAACATAAAAGCCAAGGAGATAAAGGCTTTTTAATAAAGATAGGATTATTCATAAAATCAAAGCTAAGGAGGTAAGTCCTTTTTAATAAATAAAGGTGTAGGATTAATAAAAAACATAAAAGCTAAGGAGATAAAGGCTTTTTAATAAAGATAGGATTATTCATAAAATCAAAGCTAAGGAGGTAGGCCTAAGTCTTTTTAATAAAGGTGTAGGATTAATGAAAACCGAAAAGATAAGGAGGTAAATCCTTTTTAGTAAAGATAGGCTAATTCATGAAATCAACGCTAAGTAGGTAAGTCCTTTTTAATGAAGGTATAGGATTAAACATAACCTAAAAGCTAAGGAGGTAAATTCTTTTTAATAAAGATAGGATTATTCATAAAATCAAAGCTAAGGAGGTTGTAGGATGAATAAAAACATAAAAGCTAAGGAGATAAAGGCTTTTTAATAAAGATAGGATTATTCAGGAAACAAATTTGAGTAAAGATTTCTTTATTCTAGTGTTTGAGTCTGACTTTTTCTCTGTCACAGATCAATAAAGGCATCTGTTTAGATACAGTTGCCAAACTGTTACTGTTGCTATCCTCAACTGTATTTACATAACATACGGTTGTACTGACTGTTCAATTGCAGTAAAAAATAATGAACTCAAAACTTCAATGAAACATTGGCCGTGTGATACATGCAATCTGTACATGGAAATATGTATGTCAATTCACTATGTTAATTTAACTTTTTATTAGTATCATTAGTTTATTATCTCTGTCGTCATTATCACGATGAGAGAAAAGTGAAATTTACGTTTATAACCTAAAAAGTATTGAGAGGTAAAAACATTTACAATGTTCGGGAGTGTGATAAATAAAAAGACAGTGTCAGCTAAAGCGACTGGAAGACGCAAAAAGAGACTATACAAAAGTGTAAAAAGATCGATAAGCACGGAACCCGACAACCAACTGACTTAAGATATATTTGAAGAAGTGAAGAACGTTAAAAACGTATAAAGCAGTGGATTACGGAGAATCGTCTCCAAATAGGAAGATAGTAAGTACTTCTTCTACAGTTAGATGACGGACAAGAAACATGTATGTAATTATGCACGTTGAGTAAAAGATCTTTCAAAGTCAAGACTCATCGAAAGTTCAAGTTATTTAATCATTTTAGCAACTAGCATAGTCTATTAAAGTATTTTTTCTCAATACAAAAGTCTACAAAAACATAAATGATTCAGAAGATTCGGGTGGACATGCGATACATCCACACAGTGATTAGTACGTATTAGCAACGCGTTATCTTATGAAGAACAGTAACAACTAAAAGAAACTGAAATTATAAAGTGTGCAATATTTGTCATACTAAAATCAGTGTACATAGGTATTTATGACAATTTTCTTACGGAAAACTCTCAAAGAACATTCATAAAAGGACTTGATAATCTTTATAATTTCAGGCTAAGTGAATTTATTATTTCTTTGTTTTCATGTATATGTGAACAATAAATTCAGGGTTTTCTTCCCAATGGAAAAGGACTAATTTCTTTCTGTACCACTAACCATCACGTACGTATCCTTCAGGCACAGAAACACACCTCGTGGTAAAAACAATTCATTAGTGTTTCAATTTGTGTAAGCAACTACTTATTCGCACTCTTTTGTGCAAGGTAGTATTCTGTAGGCAGATAAAAAAAATATTAAAATCACATTATTTGTTTCTTAGAGAGAGTACTTTGTGGACCTATGCTGGGTATTTTGTGGACCTATGCCTAATACCTGCATTGGGTATTAAACACAATTATTTTATTTTTTTGTAGGGGAGAGCGGGGTAATACCGTTCAGCGGGGCATCCCGTACACCGCGTTTTAAAATTCTCCAGAGGGGGAGTAATGAGTGCTGGGAAGTGCGTGGTAGTAAGAATGTGAAATAAAACAAGAATTTTCGAGAGCTTAGAGCGTTACGAAAGTGTCAGTGACGGAAGGTTTTATGATTTTACCAACTTTTCTTATTATATCTACGACTCACCACAACTGAGGAAAGTGAAATATGTTACTAACGACGTTATTTAAACTAGTTGCTTTGAATAGCTCATTTCTTGAGCTAGTTTTAAAAACCAAACACTAGCACTTAAATTTCTTTGTTTTTAGGTTAGGATTGAAAATGTGGTGTCTTGCCGTCATGGGGTAATACCGTGCAAGGTGAATGGTATTGCCTCAATTGGTATTTACTTATAACTTAATACCTTTATATGGCCCCAGGGCAACACGAAAATGAACATAAGTGTGTTTTAAAGCGAACTCGAACGAATTGTAAATGAGTGTTTTGCCAATACTTCAATCAGATAAAAGTCACTCAAAACTGAAATATTTTAAATTTCTTCTTTACAGTAGGATCTCGGTAATCCAGCCCTAAATGGGGATTAGTAAGGTTGGATTACCAAAAATGCCGGATTAGTGGAAGTGAATGAAAAAATTAAGAAATTTAACAATAAACTACATTTTTATTGCTAACGAAAACTATGACAATAATCGTTTTAACTATGTACTGTATAAAGAAATTTTGTTAATTATTATGAAAAATAAACTGTGATATGAAACAGAAAGGTTCAGTATAGTATGTATTGTAATCAATGAACAAAGTCACTAAATACGCAAAATGAAAATTTAATATCTACTGTACACTTTACATTTACTTACACAACAGCAAAATGGTTTGTAATGCTTTTCTGCTTCTTTGCATTAAAGGAAATATTTTATTTTATTTTTTCCGCTTACACACTTAATCAGCAAGGGATATTTAATTAAATTACAAGTGAAAAAACATAGACCAAGACCGGGAGTTGAACCCGGGACCTTCACGTTTGCCAATATGTTGGAAGCTGAAACTCCGTTTTCTTCCGCCCAAGTTATTGCAGTTGTGTAGGCACAGAGTGCCGAGTCCTTATTTACTGTGTGTGCGGCAGCCGTACTTCTCACAACACGGCCTTCACTTAACTCACTCGCAACAATCACAATGTATTCAACTTCCCGTAGCAGACGCAGACGTACTACTGCACTGTTGTTGTGGAGACTCACGTCTAGACATATTTTAGAAATTTCTAGAAATTATGTCTAGAAATTTACTGACTAATCGGCGGAAACACAGCGCCGGATTACTGGACGTGCCGTAGTGTTGAACGGCCGGATTATAGAGACTGTACTGTATTTTATTTCCTTCAACAAGAGGACTTACATTTTGTTCTGTAATTTTATAAACTAATTCACTACTTTCTATTTATTTTAATGTTAAAATAAAATGTGTCGCTAAATTGGTTTTATTTTCACTCAATCTTTCTCGTCAACAATGTTGCACAGTATTACCCCAAGGGCTGGGGCAATACCGTGCAATCTAACATTTTTATAAAACGGGTTTAACACTCTAAATCGGTTGGATATTTCAAATTTGGAGCGAAGAATTTGTTGAAAATTCATTTTTCACAAAATGAGATGATTTTTTGCTTTACTCGAGCATCCAAAATTAAATGTAAAAAATAAAAATGTTTAAGTGCACGGTATTGCCCCGCTCTCCCTTATCACATTAAATTTGTAAGGACATTAATTTTAAAATATAGCAGGGAGAGAGGAAAAGAGAGTTTTACAAGCAAAAAAAAAAAAGAGTTGACATTTTATTAAAAAAAGCGTAGTTAAATTTCATAAAAAGAGCTCGACAAGAAATTGTTCTGATTCTTGTTTGGAGTTACTAAACATATTATGAGGTGCATGAATTCCGAAACACAATGATTTTTCGAAAATATTTTAACTTCACCGTAATAAAAATTTGAAAGTCATGAGTCCTCACACTTGTTTATCTGTAACAAAGGTTGTAAAAGTATTTCCATTCATTATATAAACCAGGCCACGTTATCAAACTCTAGTAACTAATTAGAAAGTTCTTCTTTAAATGTAAAAAAATGTCCCATTAGATTCGGTGGTTCAAAATTAAACTTGACATAATTTGAACGGCATGATTAAACTCAAAATGTTATTTATGGTTTTGATAACATTGTTATAAAGCCATAAATGATAATCAAACAGCAGAACAGTAAATTTACGATTATAAAAGGTCTAACAGAACAAATATCAAAAGTTTAAATCTAACACATTTTCTGTCTTCTGTTAATTGTTTGAATTAATTCGCTGTCAGTTTTTAGCGAATTTCCAATTTCCTCCAAGGTCGGGAGTAGTAAATGAGCACAGATCATGGTCCCCAGAACATGTTTTGGAGTATAGTAGAACCTCGATAATTTGAGCTAATTGGGGCTGACTGTACCACGCACTATAAAAAAACTCGTAATAAGCAGAGAATGGACAAAAATAAAGAATACTATATTTTTAGCGAATTTCCATAGGAAAAATGAGCTATTGCAGTGGACCTTATGGTGAGACCCAAGGTCGGGAGTAGCAAATGAGCACCGATCATGGTCCCCAGAACACGTTTTGGGGTGTCATTAAAATTCATATATTTGTATATATGTATATATGTGTTCGCACTCTAGCGGCCGCATTTATGGTCCGATTTGGTCCAAATTTGGTACACGTGTTGGTTGTCATCGCTCGGACGAGTTCGTTAGCCAAAAAATCCAACAACCTGAAGTACGTTTTTTGACCGGAAGTAACTATTTTTTGAGATTTTTACTACGAGAATTAATTTTTTTTAGAGTTTTTCTAAAAATATAAATGTAGAATGTTATTCTACACATTTTGTTTTTTTACGCGACCTAATAGCACACTTGGTTCCCCCAAAATCAACCAAAACGTAAAATACCATAGAAGCCAAGTGGTGCAAACTCACGAGGCCACTAGGAGGAAACAAATTCTACTAATATATTGCGTACACAGAGACAGCTGTTCAACGCCTTCGTGTGTAGATCTATTTCCCAAATTGTTGGTTGAAACCCTAAAACATAGGCATATAAACTTAATTTTTGAAATTTGCTCAAATCACGTCAGCTGTCCAGCTGCGTGGTCGAATTTATTTAATGTTTTAATTAGTCGAAATATTAGAACATTTAATAGTAGTAAATGTTTTGAGTTTATCTCTATTAGGACACCATTCCCATACACTTACTTCGCCGACACCGTACTCGGCTTACAAGTTTCTTCAAGGTTTCACCATAGTCTTGTGCGCTCAGGATCCGGGTTAAGATCGTATGAGAGAACCCAAGCCTGTCACAACTTATATAAGTCGAATGTCAAAAACGATCAAGTAGGCAATGAACAGCGCGTCCACCAAAAATCTATAAGCTGCTTCGCGGAGGAACGCCATCTCTCCACTTCTTTTCAGGCTTTGCACTCCATCACGGATAGATCGACGATAATCGTTTAAGTATTAATTCTTATCCGTGTTCGGTAATTGTGTAATGGCCGGCTAAGTAATTTGTGCGTGGCTACCGCTTTCGCGGGGGCCGATTCCACAGCTAATAGTCCCGCGATGTGAGTTAAACTAAGTTTGGGGCTAATAGCCTAATTCGGCTGGCAATGCCCTAGTAACCTAATTGGGTAATAGTGTCTAGTGCTTTAGTGTTTAGTAATTGTTCTTGTGTAAATTTGGTGTATGTCAAAGCTGGCTACCCGTGTTAGTGGTTGTTTCAAGTTGGTTGTTTTCAAGCATTCAACCCGGTGTGTTGGTAGATTAGAAAGGCCTCTTAGTAACCCACCGTATAGTGAAACATATTTGGCTGGAGTAAATTAAATAAACGGCCCAGTGTTCCTCTTAGTCTAGTCTTTAAGGCCTCTAATTTAATTGTAATCGGCACAAACTTTCTTTTAGCTTTTTTATTGCAAAACACAATCAAAATTAAAAAACTAAAACACTTTTAACAGAAACAGTAAAGAATGCACTCACTAATCGACAATGTTATACAAAACACCGATATGCGTAGCGCGTACTTCCGTGGGAACTGACAGTTTACTATTTTTTAGAATAACAAGAGGGGGACACAGTCAATTGTGGGGGTGCATGTCTGAGCTGACATGAGATATAAGCGGCGTTGGCGAGACCCAATGTTGACTCATTACCTACTGCGAGTTGTGGTATGTCGCCAAGCCCGCCAAGTGAGCGCAAGCCACTTTGATCCCTCGTTACTTTCAAAAGACTAGTTGCCATTTTAAACGTACAATGGGGCGGCGGTAACAAAGTAATTTTGAAGGTGCGTTACAATCGAAGTTTTAAAATAGTCTATTTTTTAGTTTGCAAATACCCGGACCCTCAAACTACTGCAACTCAAACTATCGAAGTTCTACTGTATTACCTTTTCTTTAGCAACCTGCAAAAGTGATTTCTTTTCCTTTTTCTTCTTAGTTGTTGATTGTTTTATTTCCTACAACCCCCACTGTGATAACTCACAGGTTCTCTGTCCTTCACAATTTGTACAGTTCTTTAGATTTTAAAAACTATAACGCCTAGAAAGTGATAATTTTGAAGAAAGGTTTCCGTTAATGTCATGCAAAAGGGTGCCAGAATATACTTTGTTTTATTTATTCAGTACCTAGTTAATTAAAAATCATTGATTATTTAAATGTTATTTTCCCATTTGAACAACATGGGAGTTAATATAGCTATCATTATAAATCAAAATAAACCCCAATTCAAACATACAACAGCTAATTTCATCCGGTATTTGTTATAAAAATAACAATATTAGAAGTCACATTTCAGTTCTGGACCCATTTACATCAGTATGTGTGTATTAGAATTGCACACGTTCATTGTAAATAAATGTTAAAACAGTATTTGTCTGAAGGAAATAACATTAGTTATCACGTTTTAGCTATAGACTCATAAACATCAATGTAGTGTGTGTGTTACAATGACCCAATTTCATAGTAAGAAAGTGTACAAACAGTAAACAGTAATCGTCTTAACAATATTTTTAGTGAAACAGTATTTAAGTATAAAGACATTATTTGTACGACCTTTTAATTAAATTTACCTTTTAATTAAAGCCGACTTCAATACAGGAACTTTTCTTAAGGGTCTGCTCCAGTAAAAATAAAATGGATTTTTATCCCATAAGAGCAATGTTAAATTTCATACCATTTGTTTCGTTTACTTTTTATCATAAAATTGTTTGCAAGGTCTCATTTTAAGCACAGTCACAATACGCATCCTTCTTGCAATTTACATTTTTACTTTCCTTACCCTATACTAGGTAAGGTAAGTATTGCGATCGACCCAAAAATTCGATGTCGAGTTTTCATAATATCTTTACGTTTCAAGGCCCCCTGAGTCCAAAAAATGCATTTTTGGCAATTGGTCTGTCTGTGTGTCTGTGTGTGTGTGTGTGTGTGTGTGTGTCCGGAGTGCACAGGGCAAACGGCTGGACGGATCGAACTGAAATTTACAGGATATCTTCAAACACGTAAACAATCAAACCCATGTAAATTTGAAGCAAATCGGAGGTGGTGTCTTACCGTGGGACCAGTTTTTAGCACATTTTTGGTATTTACTCCAAAACCCCTCTAACGATTTTGATTAAACTTTGCTAACATACTCTACTCAGACCCCCTTAACACGCTATGTACGCTATATACCCTTAAAAATTCGTTGAAAAAAGTTATTACAAAAACGCAAGTTATTCTGTTTGTATCTCCGAAATGGCTGGTCCTATCGACTTGAAAATGGTCTCATTCGATTCAGCGTCCAAAAGAATGTCAAAAAAAGATACCCCACTCATGGTTAGGAAAGTTGTGTGATGTGCACACCAGATGTTTTTAAATTTCTTTCATTTGTCAAGTAACTGACATTTTCTAAGTACAAAGTTTGATTTTTTTTCCTAACCCAATAAAAAATTAATAATGAAAAATAATTTGCAAGCAGGATCCGAAATTTTATAAAGAATATTCAGTTTTTTTTCAACACGCAATTACAAAAGATAGACTTATAAAATGGTTTGAAATGAGGCAATGTCAAAGCTTTCAGCTGCAAGAAATTGCACTGCTTAGATAGGGATACAGTGATACCGGAAGTGCGTTTCCTGTTGCTTTCTCGTTTACTGGAGCAGACCCTTAAAGAAGAAACAATGGTGAGTAATGCTGATACACAGCTGAGTGTGTATGTCCAACACAATAATTGTTTAGGATTCATCAAAACAAACAATTATCTAAACTTAATTAAAAAACCATATGCTTCTTTAATTGTTATTGTTTTGTTACTTTTTTTCTTCTCCTCTCTTTTTCTGTTAACTGTTTTTGTCTCTAATTATAAAAAAATGAAGTCTCTAATAAAACCTATAATTACTCTTTTGAATATCTGCTTATACTTTTTTTACTACAATTTGTTTATTATTTAGTGAAAAAAATAGAAGACTCTTCAACCTCAACGGAAGAAATCTTAGCATTAAAACCAAGAGCTTATGTGCGTTATCCAACTGCAACTAATGATTAAGGTATTTAATTAAAAAAAGATATAGTCCACTATACTAACTCTAATTTGTAACCAAAGGAAACAATAATAGTGACAAAACATCGTGCATTCCATGCATAGTGAGTACCTGGATAGGTGAATCAATAAAAAATTATTTAAACTCGATATTGTGCCAGCTTACAGCAAGGAATCTAACAACAGCTTTGAGGCAGTAACAAGTTGTAAACGATCAGTTCGCAAATTCAGGTGTATACAAATTACTTGTTCCTGATCCAAAAATAGCCGAGCAAAGAACCAACTTTTCTAAACATGTAAAATACATCAGGTCCATACATACAAAATTATCTTCGAATACATAAATAATTTACATAAGTGTAAAAAAGGCCACCTTCTTAATACATTTAAACAATTTATAAAACCAAAGAACACAACAAGGCCTTGTTTTGAATGATAAAATGTACCATAGTGCAAATGAAATATTCAATACAATTATCTCTATACAAACACCGGTAGATCTTGCTGATTTGAAAAATCAGATCCATAAATCATCCAGATCAAAAAATGTACAACAATCTAGGTTCGCTGAACATCTAATCGACACCAACCATGGATATACGGACTTACAATCATACTTTGAAATAGTGCATCCATAATGAACGCAATGAAGGAATTTGAAATACTCGTATATAAACAACAATAAACGGTACCAGGAACTGGCACATACTTTCTCACAAACACATTTAAAGTACTAAACAGATTCACTGTGACTTGTAGGGTGGGGTAGGAGAGTTTTTTTTATTAAAGTTGGAGATTAACTAATAAATATTATTATTATTATCTAAAGAGAAAACTATTCGATCGATTTCGAAAAAAATTGCACCAAACACGTCAATTAGGTCTTTATAGATACACGTAAAAAGGTTTTGAAATTTTTTGAAAAACAACCCTCTTTATGGCCAAAAAACCCCCAAAAATCAATTATTATTATTATTATTAGCTAAACGAGAATTTTTAGAAAGATGCGGGTTTTTGTATATGGTAGGGCACATTAAAGGCTACAAATAAGACAAATTTTATCAAAATCGTTAGAGCCGTTTTTTTATAAAAAAATAATAACTGATTTTTTGGGGGTTTTTTGGCCAAAAAGGGGGTTGTTTTTCAAAATTGTTCAAAATCCTTTTTCGTGCATCTATACAGGCGTACTGGACATGTCTGGTGCAAATTTGGTTGAAATCGATCGAATAGTTTTCTCTCTAGCTTTGTATACTCTTATTAAAGTAGGCGATTAACTAATAAATATTATTATTATTAGCTAGAGAGAAAACTATTCGATCGATTTCGAACAAATTTGCACCAAACACGTCAATTAGGTCTTCATAGATGCACGTAAAAAGGTTTTGAAAAATTTTGAAAAACAACCACCTTTATAGCCAAAAAATCCCAAAAAATCTGTTATTATTATTATTATTATTAGCTAAACGAGAATTTTTAGAAAGATGCGGGTTTTTGCATATGGTAGGGTACATTAAAGGCTACAAATAAGCCAAATTTTATCAAAATCGTTAGAGCCGTTTTTTTATAAAAAAATAATAACTGATTTTTTGGGGGGTTTTTTTCCCAAAAATGGGGTTGTTTTTCAAAATGTTTAAAAACCCTTTTTCGTGCATCTATACAGGTGTACTGGACATGTCTGGTGCAAACTTGGTTGAAATCGATCGAATAGTTTTTGCTCTAGCTTTGTATACATACAGACATACATACAGACATACA
>JAGFPH010005435.1:4717-34022 GCA_018207615.1 Philaenus spumarius | reverse complement strand
AGGAAATCATCAGAGAGTTCACTCCGAATACGGTGGTGAAGAAGATGATTGAGACGAGACACAATTGGAGTGTGATAGCGACATATGTCGAAGTTGTTTTGCGTAGCAAACGAGAGGAAGGATGTCTGGAACAGGAATGATCATGGAATAGACAAGAGTATTATTGAGAAGAGTAGAACACAATGTGAAACAGGCGGCCAGGCTGAAGTTATGCGAAAGCGGTCTCAGCCTGGGTTCCCGCGGTGAAGAGGAAGGTTTTACTCGATAGACGTAAGGGGAGTCTGACACTATGTCCCTCAGGAACTAGTGCGTAAAGCATTTTGCCAAATCTTTAAAAAAAAACATACAGAAACCAAAAAATTGATTACTAAATTATAAATACTAAATAAAAGTCACATTTCTCTTGAAGTTTGTATAACGGTTGAAGGCACAGAAAAGTGTGCAATTACCATTAACAACTCCATCTTCTCGTTAGCTACGTTACACGTTATCGTTGCACGTAAACTTACCTTAAGCCAACTGCTATCCATACGAGTTAAATTTGAAACCTCTTATAGAACGGTATAATTTATATAAATACTTATACTTTAGCTTACCCCCTAACTGCAACAGGATTAGAGTCTTCAGGGAAGGAATTTCTTTATGGATTTTGCGGGAGTTTAAGGACACAGAATTACCTGTGAGAAAAACAAATAAATGATGTAAATAAACATGAATTTATTTTATTTAAAAAAATTAATAATATTAAATAATTCAAGACAAGTTGAACCAGTAAATTTTCTACTTCTTGTGAAATTTTAATTATTTTTATGTAGACTTAAGCACTAGTTCTTTCGTAAAGGTTTTTACAATATGGTAATTTGTATTTGGAAAGCTTTTTCAGGGCTCAATATATTTTCCCAAAATATATCTTGGCAAAAACACATGTATTACTAAAAAACAACCCATAAAAAACATGATGAAAGAAAAATGTAAACTGAAGATTTTTGCATAAGAAAAAACAAAATAAGTAGTTATTTTTTCCTGATCGGGAAAAGAAAATTAATTGCTTCTGAAAATAAACTTATTTTGAGGCTTGGATATTAAATAAGAAAGTATAAAACAATAACAAAAAGAGAGCTGACTTATAAGTTGTTTATCAGACTTTTGAGTTTTCATGTTGATACACTTAGCATTGTGTGTTGTGGAGATACATATGTAACTGAGTATACATTTTTAACAATAATCATAGGCCTAAATATGTTTCTGTATATATTTTGTACAATATGACCCCTCTCGTCCGCCCTCGGCTGGTCCGCCGCTCCGGTTGATCCGACCGTGCTCGAGCCAAACTTTGTGCTACCACCCGTAGCGCAGTTTTTATGCCCATGTGTACAAAACATACGTGGAACCAGTACTCCCATACGCAGCTCCAGCTTGGTATTCTTTACTATCTGTTTCTTGGAAGAAAAAGTTGGACTCCTTCCAGAACAAAACTTTCAGTTGAATCACCAACTCCCCATGGTACGTATCGAACATAACCATCTCTCAAGGGCACAAAATCCCACACTCGAGGACTTCATCCTAAAATTAACTAATAGACTCAGACACAGAGCCGAAGGCTCTCGCTACACACACATCCAACAAATCATCACCGATCCTGCACCCACGAAGGACGAAAGAAAACGTCCCTTATGTCTGGTTTACAAACCACCATATCCAAAAATCCAAGCTCAATTCTTAAACACCATACACTTTCGTAGTTAATCCCAGCGTATTCCATAGATTCACCATCTCGTTCTCATACAAAATTTATTCCAAATTAGCGAATTTAATGTTCAATAAAGTCATTTTTCAGTTTCAGACAAGCAGCCATTTTTCAAACAGATGCTGTCTTCAACCGAGACTACGGTCTTGATAATTGCCAGGTTTACTTGCTGTTATCGTGATACCACAGTAATAGATAGATTTAAGTTTTGTAATTTGACTTTTTTACTTGGGCTGCTTAGTTTAGCCAGTAGGAGCCGCAGAAGTCAAGAGTTATCATTGTGTATGTGTAAGTGGCGTGGTGTCATCGCAGTGTTTCTGCTTGCCTTTATATAAATTTAAACGCAATGTTTAACAGTTTTATCTTTTTTACACTAATGTACCAATACGGTATATGTAATGTGGTTTCACATTACATTTTAAATAACACTAAAATGTGCACCACTGTATCGACAAACACACCCTAAACCATCCGAGAACAAACTGAATAATGAAATGGGACAGAAGAGGAATATATTCCTTATCTGTTTACAGGTAACGCCAGAGTTATTTCTGTTGTCACAACACTTAAGTATGCAAAAACTGTTTCTTCACAACAAAACTAATATTTGTAGTCTTGGGTTTCTTTGTTTATTTATGGTTACTGCAAAACAATCTTATAATTTACTGTAGACTACATTCCTTTTTTTAAATTTATTGCACAGCCATAATTGTATTTTATCAACCTTTATTACTTCTTAAATCGTTTTTATATTACTATTCACAATACTGAATATAAGTCGAAGACTAGGTAGTAACTATAACTTGTGAACATCCTTTTTAATGCATCTGCAAGTAACGATAACGCCTTTTGTCGACATGTATACGCGTCGCGGCGACAGCCACAACCGCCCGTATGTCCTGCCAACTAAAGCCCGGACGCACATTAGTGAGAGAAGTGGTTTTATTTAATGTTTAATTATGTGACCGGAAGATGGGGTAACCCGAAACCGCGGTCATCGCAGCAGCAAGAAAAACAAGTATTGAATAGGTGTGCACAGGTAAACTTATACCTATTTTAATTAACATTTGTTATTTGTGATTTATCGCCGCAAAGAAAGTATGTCTGCGTGAAAATATTAATAGTTTGTCGAATAACAATTGAATATTCTTTTTGTGACAGTGCTAGCACTACGTTGTTTAATGAACATATTTCTCATCGAAATAAAGTAGCGTGAGAAAGAAATGTACAAAACCTAGTAACTATTATGTGTTAAGAGCCTTCAGGGAAAAATTTTGATTGTTTTCTTTCAGTTATAGAGTTGTATTGGCAAACTAATGTTATTCTTAAAATGTATTTAATCTAAGTATATCAATTGTAATGAAAGTATTTTAAATCATGAGCAATTAAAGTTAATTTTCAATTGTTATGTTTGTTTAGCTATTCATTTGAGAACCATAAGTACTCATGTTGTGCGTGTTTCCCCAAGAAATTGTTTTAAAACTTATAAATTGAAGAAACACAAACAACAAACTAGATATTTTTAAAATTAACAAATAAAATTATGCAACGCTAGTGACGTCACAGCTTAAGTGAAAAGTTGTAGTAGATCAAACTACCGGTGGCATTGGCTGACGTAAGAACTTTATCATCTACGAACTGCCAGAACTGCTTGTTTCAACGATTCTGTGTTCAACCCCTTTGCATATGTTGTAAGTTACAAAGGTTTGAACCTGGTTGAAATATATATGGAGTAAATATATATATATATACTGCTTATTCAAAATAATACTAAGTCGCTCTCTAAGTCTATTCAAAATATTAGTTTAACTACAAAATCAATCGTCTAATCTAAAGGTTAAAAGGCTTCCATAAAAAGTGTTATCTAATATTTATGGCTACACATACACTGTTCTATTAATATAATCCGCCGTTAAATAGAGTAATTGCTTTGACTGGTGAATTAAGTGGAATGTGAAAGTTTATTATTGTTGTTTTATTTATATAAACTTGAAGTGACATCACTTTGAGTTATTTAGCTTTGCAGACAAATGATTGCTGTATATTCAACCAGTGCATTCCGAATAAGTTTAAATTTGTATAAATTAATTCTAACAAAATTAAATAAAAAATTACAAAATTTGTGTAAATTTAAGCTATGCTCGTAGCAGGCTTAACAAATAGTGCGTCATGGAAAAACACTTATCTATATGTACTATTCGAAACAGCCGATTCTGGACAATGTCCGATAATTTTGCTCTGCAAAAAATTCAAATGCGGTGTTACTCATTCCGCGGATTGGGTTTCTTCGTTTTTGCAATAAGTAATGTCTGCAATTTGATGAAAGTAGTATGCTGCTAGGACCACGTATGTCATAGAATTAAAATATTCACGAGAGCTTAATATACCTGCGAGAGCTTAGTGATAACGTAATCATAGAAGTGTACTAGTGAACATTCTCATAAAGTCTAAAAGACGAGTTATATCTGTGGACAGAACTATGTGTATATAATAAAAATGAAGTAGAGACTAAAAAATTTAGTTAGTTTTTCCTGCGGTGACTTGGCAGGCCTAGAGGGATAGAGACCAATTCCTTCTTGATAGCACAGTCAAAGTGAGTAGAAGTGTGTAAAAGGACACACATTATGGGACACGTTGCCCACAATATCCCTTAAAGTGTTAAAAAAAAAAAAACAACTTAATAATACAGTAAAGTAGTTATGCTGTATCTAATATTCACAAGTGTAAATATTAATTTATTGATTGATTGACAAGATTAAATTGGATAAAGGATAGCATGAATTGGAAGCACAGTGGGTGAATCGATGGCTGCTGGAAGCTGAAGCCTTCAAAGCAGAATAAAGTGAACAGCGATTTAAAAGTGCACGATAAAAAGACGATAAAATTAACAAACCAGCTGGTATGTAACTGTGAACTGTTTAATTTGTCTTTTTATGCTCTCAAGTACAGAAAAATTGATTATTTTAAAGTATTGTGTTTGACATTCTCAAATATTTTTTTTGTATATATATATATATATAATGTACTTTTTTAACCCTTTCCACTCGAATTACTGGGGACCTAGTGTTGCTATCAGGTCAGATTAATTTTGAGCGAATATTGCACTGTAACATGTTTACTCCAAAAAAAGTATTTCTGTCAGTTCTAAAAGGCTGATTTTTTTGTAGTTTCTTCTATGACTAAAGTATAGATTGGTATGAAAAAAAACATATATTTTTATTTTCAAGTATATGTTTTTAATTTTTATTTATTGAAAAAAATATAAATTTGTAACAAAAAACCGGAATAAACAAGAATTTTGGAAAAATTTTCAATGGGAAGACCTATATTTGTTGCTTGTTTTTTGTTGTCTATATCATTATAAACAAAATTTAGTGGTTTACACATGTTTTAGAACAATAATAAATTATAAACAAATTATAATTGAAAAACAAGTTTTTTGTAAAAAATGAGTTTTTATGAAAACAATTAGTTTTGACACCAACTTGTACAAAATTGCCTCAACTATTTATTATATTGCTTAACAACAGTATTATGTAGATCAAAACTAGTAAGAAAAGCTTTTTTCAAAACTGATTGGTAATACTTTAATCACTCAGGTTCGAAACAAAAGTTCCGTCGCCACTAACGTCATTTTGTAACAAACTGCCGTCGTCTTTGTTAATTTTATTTCACAACAATCATTATTATTATAAAAAGAACAATATTAAAAAATAAACTGTGAAATTACACACTATAACCTAGTACAACAAAACTAAATAACGCGTAAGCTCACTAAAACGCTGCGTAGTAAGTAAGAACCAAACAACGGCGAGAGCAGACAGCTGTTTACAGACCGGCCAAAGACGGTAAACATTACATTTTCTAAGATTTATTTACCACAGAAACTGAACTCAAATGGTCCTAAAAAAATTCCACAGATAGCAACACATCTCAAACTTCAACAACAGCGGTCATCAAAGTAACTACAACTGTTCAAATGCAATCAAAGAACATTATCATAGCGAGTTCGGGGCTCGCCCGACATAGGAGTTCGTGCGGATTAGTAGGGTACGGGGCTGCCCCGACACTCGAGTGGAAAGGGTTAAAGTGGTAATTCAATAAATGTATGCCAGATTCTCTATCATACAATCTGTTTCTACGTCTATTTTTGTTTTTTCATCTCATTTTTCCATGCCGAATACTTTCCAGTCCAAATGGACTCCCCTTACAGATAAAAAAGCAAGTTCTTTTTAAAACACAAGAAAACCTTTGTTCAAATTATACATATATTAAAAAAAAAATGTTGTAACAGAAATATTACAAATATCCGAAGTATTCCTTTATTCCAGCTTTTTTTCCGTAGTCCAAAATACCAAATCATGAGGTGTGTAAACAAAATGCTTTTGCACATTATCCAAAACAACAGTTTCCACAAAGTCAACTTACTCCTAGCGAACCTAACGATTGCATGTCTAGATTTTTCTGCTTCACTCGCTACTCTGGACGTTAACTAATAGAAGAATAATGCAATTCGAGAAACGAGTCAAACAAAATACTTCAAAAGATTAGGTATTTTCATTTACGCAATAGCCGGAATAATTGTTTACTTCAGAAATTGTGCAAAAAGAGATTTCCAGTCTGCGGAGACAGTATTTCACTCTGTCCACTTTCCGAAATAAACCCATTGTTAGTAAATTTAATGTACCTACGCTTCTGGAAAGATTAACTAAGAAAATCATGTAAAAACAAATTTTGGGAACACTGACTTTTACATTTCCAAGCATGTATTTGTTATTTGAAATATCCGATTTTGTCCAGAATTGTTTATACAGAAATTTACTCATATAATCTATGCAGTTTAGCATAATAATTTGTGAGTTAGCTAAATATTTAGTGAATTTATTACTACATTAGTAATGAGCATAAAATATGTTTGAACATGGCAGTAAATAACGAATATACCTACTTCAGACTTGAATAAAATATCATTACTAAAGTATCTGTAAGTCTTCAGGACTAAGAATATTTAGTGTACAGTGTAGCAGAAAAGTTACTCCTATTTATTTATTTTATAACAACAACAAAACCGTAAAAGTTTAACAGTTTTTCAAATATCACTTTGAATGCGGCAAAGTTACCAGATCACTGATTGTAATTATAAGTAACTAATTATCCCAGGTAGGTGTCCCATTGTTGTGTAAAAATGCTAGTTTCAGATACCATGCAATCACATCAAGTGTCATGACACCAAATCATCACACAATTATCCAACACTCGCTGTACAGAACACAACACAAACACGTGTGTACATTCGGTATGTCACCAGCAGCTCAGGTCAATACCGTTCTTCCCTCAATGTTCTGTTATAATTCCTTATATTGAGTTCAATGTGATAATAGGTTTTAATATAACAAATTTTCTTTTCAATCTAAATCTATCTATATATAAAAGCCAAATCCACTGACTCACTGATCATGATTTCTCAAAAACTACTGAACGGATCGGAACGAAATTTGGTATGTAGCTTCCTCTAGGGCCATAGGTGCTCACTAAGAAAGGTTTTCAAAAAATTCGAAATTTTAGAGGGGTTTGGGGGGGGGCCAGTTACTAAATCACGATTTCTCTAAAACTACTGAACGGATTGGAATAAAATTTAGTATGTAGCTTCCTCTAGAGCCATAGGTGTTCAATAAGAAAGGTTTACAAAAAATTCAAAATTTTAGGAGGGGTTTGGGGGGGGGGTTCAAAGTTACTAAATCACGATTTCTTTAAAACTACTGAAAGGATTGGAATGAAATTTGGTATGTAGCTTCATCTAGGGCCGTAGGTGCTGATAGGAAAGGGTTTCAACAAATTCAAAATTTTAGGGGGGTTTGGGGGGCTCAAAGTTACTAAATCACGATTTCTCTGACCGGATTGGAATGAAATTTGGTATGCAGCTTCGTCTAGAGCCATATGTGCTCTCTAAGAAAGGTTTTAAAAAAATTTGAAATTTTAAGCGGTTTGGGGGGTCAAAGTTACTAAAAAAAAAACCACCGAACGGATTGGAATGAAATTTAGTATGTAGCTTAATTTGAAATTGCAATCAAACTTGAGATTTCTGAGGTAAGATTTTCCACAGTACATATACTTTTTAAGTGTTCAGAAAAGCATTAAAATAACGTTTTAAGATATTTAAAAATTTGTCTCCATACACCATCCCCCCACAACCCCCGGTAGTTCACAGTTCCAGAACCTCTTTTTTTACAAATCAAGCACTGCTTTTAAGTAATAAAATGTATAAACAGGGTTGCATAATTTTTATGTCATTAAAATGCATATAAAATTTCATATCAATCGGTTAATTTATTACGTATATTTAAAGGACTCACCGTCTCTACCCAAAAGGGGTGGATTGGAGGGTTGATTTACCTATCCATTAATTTTAGTCGGCCGACGATAAAACATGTCCTAAGTTCTATCATAATCGCCCCACATATTCGGAAGAGATGCTGGGTCAAAGAAACATACACGCGTTAATTATTATATATATAGTTAAAGAATGAAAACTCACCGAGCAGCATTTCCGGTGAATGAAGTCCAAGAGAGGAAATAAGAACATCTGTGCCAAACACAAATAGACAACCCAACACAAAACCGATCGCTACCGGCACAAACGCATATTCCCCTTCTGCGCCGTAGTTCTCCGACTCTGCTGCCATTTTAAGTGCCGGAGAAAGTAACGACCAATAAGACGCAGCAATCATTACGCCTCCGGCGAACCCAAGGCTGGTGTCCAATAGTTTCCTCTGAAATTCAGAAACATTTTCACACATCAAATAGAGCTTAAACTTTCTGTATGAAAGTTTCCACATTTTTAATTATCAAAGAAAAATATTTAAAACCATCACCACCTCAATCTGTGTATTTTTGAACAGTTACCGGTAAGGTTGATATTGATATCAACTCCTATAAAAGCGAATGCACGACCGTACCTACATACATACGTAACGTACATACGTGAGTGACAATATAAAAACTGATTACACCCATCGTCTGTAATACTTAAACAAAACCTAGCGTAGATTATACTTTTTGATTATGTTTACAACTTCGATCTATAATATAAGGTCTTGTGAAGTTGATTTTTTATAGAACTAATGTAGGCTATAATATGTTTGTTTTGGCTAGGATTTGCTTTGAGATTATAATAATCATATAAATACAATCATTTATCATAAATATATTCAATTCTACAAATTTAAAGACGATATACCTATTCTTTTAACTTCGGAAACTTTCATACATCTTCATATAGACAGATATGGAATAAAAAGCAATTAAAAGATAAATATTTGTATATTCATTTTGATATAATATAATCCATATATATAAAAGCGAAATACCACTCACTCACTCACTGACTCACTCATCACGATTTCTCAAAAACTACCGAACGGATTGAAATGAAATTTGGTATGTAGCTTCCTCTAGGGCCATAGGTGCTCACTAAGAAAACGTTTGAAAAAATTCTAAATTTTAGGCGGGCTTTGGGGGGATCAAAGTTATTATAAACGATTTCTTCAAAACTACCGAACGGATTGGAATGAAATTTGGTATGTAGCTTCCTCTAGGGCCATAAGTGTTCACTAAAAAAGGGTTTTAAAAAATTGGAAATTTTAGGGGGGTTTGGGGGGTGAAAATTACTAAATCACGATTTATCCAAAATTACCGAACAGATTGGAATGAAATTTGGTATGTAGCTTCTTCTAGGGCCATAGGTGCTCACTAAGGAAGGGTATGAAAAATTTCGAAATTTTAGGAGGGGTTTGGGGGGATTAAAGTTACTAAAATCATAATTTCAGATCTTTTATTATTATGACAATAGTGCTTTTATTATTTAAGATCTATACATACAAAATCCAAATACCACTCACTGACTGAACACTTAAAAAGAATACAATTACGTTAAACAGACTGAAAATACCAACCACCACGGGCAACGCCGTACGGGTCAGCTAGTAATGTATATATGTTACAGGAAAATTAGATTCTCCAGTAAGAGTTGACTCTGCCTAGGTAAAGTCGACTCTCACTGATCTTTTCAACACAAGTTGATTAAAAGCGAAAAGTGATGAATTCTGAACAGTTACTAGTCAGAGTGGACTATACCTAGGGAAAGTATACTCTTACTGCCTTGAGTTAGTAAAAGTTGGCTTTTTACAAGGAAACGGTCTACTGCCTACTAAAAAAGCAAACCTTTATAATACAGCGAGAGATGAAAAATGTTCATAATTTATTAGCCTACAGCGAGGTAAAGATTTGTGACACTTTGAGTTGCAGAGCACATATTTTTTCTTACACTTGCACTTCTTGGATTTGCATTTAGTGTTGCAAGAGCATTTGAAAAATCCTTGTCCATTTCCAAGTGATTGTGAAATTGCAACAGTCCTCACAGCTGTTGTTTTATCCATCACCTTATTAGCGAATTTCCATAGGAAAAATGAGCTATTGCAGTGGCCCTTATGGTGAGACCCAAGGTCGGGAGTAGCAAATGAGCACCGATAATGGTCCCCAGAACACGTTTTGGGGTGTCAAAAAAATTCATATATATATATATATATATATATGTACATACGTATGTACTCATTACAATCTGGACTGTTTTTCACAGTGAACAGTGCAATCTGGACTGTTTTCTGTCAATGTGGACGCCGTCCGAATTGAACAACTATATATATATAGGGTGCCCCAAAAGTAAACAGCCAAACTTAAAGATATGGTTCTATGGGTCAAAATAAAGAGAAAATCAAGAATAAATGTTTTTTTTTTAAAAAGCTTCGTTTTCCAGACATCCACCATTTTGTATTTTTAACAAAATAATTTATATTTAGAGAACGGTTTGACTGATTGAGTTCAAACTCTGCATTAAGTTTACCCAACAATGATCTATCTGCACAAAAATAATCGATTCTTTCCAATCATTCGTTTCAAAATGGCGGCTGTTTGAAAATTTCAAACCTAAATTACTCAAAAACCGTACATTTTAACCAAAAGTGTCAAGACAAATTTTTGTATGATGGTTTAACTGTCAAAACAATCTTATGAATGATAGTAATTAAGTTAAAGATAATGACAGCAAATGTACATACGATTTTGTTGTATTTACTGTGTTGGTATAGGATGCCGGGTTGATCAAACCCATTATTACACATAACTTAGCTATTTTTCATCGATTGTTTTGACAGTTTTACCATCCGATTATTTGTTTTTTTAAAGCCGGACATAGACATACATGTTGCTTTCTCACGCAACTCGATCTGGTTAGGCGTTTGGTTCTTAAAACTACTCTTTTGCTCGATTATAATCTACAACTACAAAACGTGTTATTTGGTCTTGAACAGTAGGCTATATAATTTATGTACTTGTGAAATTGTATGATATTTCTTCATATTCGAAGACTTAATTATTATTGAGATTAACATAAAAATGTTAAAACCCAAAAGATTTAATTACACTATTTCTTGTATGGCTTGTTCTATTAAAATCGGTTAGTTTGGTAAAGCAGGAAATAGACAGCTCACTTCCTCTTGCCATTCTATCAATTTGTTATACGATGTGTTTTAAAAGCAGTTTTTATTTTAATATCCTTTATTGTTATGTTTTTAACGTATTAAAATAATATAATATTGGTATATTGTGAAATTGGTATAATGATTCCTCGTACACAAAATCGTTATCGGTGCGATTTAAATAAATCTTAAAACTCAAAAATTAATTACAGGATTTATTAATATCATGCACTATCACAACTGTTTTGTGGATGAATCCGGTAATAGATAGGTACTCCCTCTCTTTACTCTACTTGTTATACGTTTGATCTTAATAGATTTAGGAGTTGATTTTAAATTTTACTAAACAAATTGCTGTTTAAAAAATAAAACAAAAACAATATACTAATTCCCACACACGTATGTTTAATAATCAAACCGTTTCAACGATAAAGTCGCCATCTACAGTGATACATGAGCTTCAACTAAAAACTTATAACTGATACATAAGCTAAAACTAAGAACTTATAAATCGATTTTTTTTATAATTCCTTCGCACTCGTCAAGCTCAAAGTTTATTAAATTGCAATTTTGTTTAAATTATTGAAGATGTTGAGTAGTATTGAATAACAAGTCCTTTGATTGTAAGATTTTATCTTCTAAATCGATATTTTAATTTTACTAACGGACTACAGAAAAATTCTTTTACGTTTATGTCAGTAAACAATTATTCCAAAAGGATAAATATTTTGACTCTGATATGGGCGACTGAATTGTATGCAAAGACTGTATACCTCACATTTAATTATTGTTGACAAAATTATGTAGTTAGGCCGGCAATGGGATTACTATCAGGTAGAAATATGTTTAGAAATAGCTCAGTGTTTATAAGCTTTCTACCTTGTTTAGTTTATTATTTGTAGGTATTTAAACCAGCCAACTATTTTTACGATGGTTTGTTTATTTAGTTTTATTATTATTATTTATTTTTTTTTAATTACGTCAAAACGTTTCTGATAAGTTAATACATTTCTTGTAGTTATGAAACTTAAAAATTTCAGGACATTTTCTTTGTTGTACAATTATTTATTTGTTTATGTATTATAAGACTCCATACTGAGAGGGCAGGCAATGTAACCGCTTAGGGTTTTCGCCTTAAAAAAAGATATATACTGAGAGGGAAATGGTTAAGGCTTTCATCTCTACCACGTGTTACCTCATTAAAAAAATGAAATAAAGTTTTATAAAATAACAATGAATAACATCATTTGGTTATATTTTTAAAGTGTTGTTACAAGTAAAAATTAAAAAAGGCCTGTTTCATTCCAAAAAAGTTATTCAAAATATTTTATACAGGTTATTATTTTGTCTTATTTATTAAATTTTCTCTAATAGGCCTAGTCAATTAACGTTTTCACTCCTAAACTCTGAAAAATATATACGATTTTAATTAATTTACTGTAACAGTTTTGTATATTCAATTATTCAAAATCAGAAATATTTCAGCTGGGACGCTCAAGTATTTATATTGATATCGAGGGATAGTTATCACTAAACAGCCACTTAAAAGTCTACTAATTCTTCATAAAGCAAGAGAGCATTCATTTGAACCAAACCCTAAGTGAAAAATGTGAAAAAAATATTCGCCTACTTATATTAAATATGTTTTACCCATACAAATTGGGTAGGTAACCCATTCCACTGTAAATATTAGTTGTTATAAGTTACCAAAAAGTTACGGTGCTGACAATTGACACATTGGTTCGATAGTGATAAAAAGAAACTGTAAACTACTCATGTTTCTATACAAATGGTATATTTAAAAAACAAAATTAAGGAGTCATAGTGGCAGTTCGTCTTTAGTGGCAAGTAATTTATCTTAAAATGCAAGTGGTTTATCTTCCTTTTATATCACATTTATTCACCCACTTTAATCATATTTGTGCAAAATGTTTATCCTTTGGTTTCATTAGGAAGTATAGGAATTAATACATGTTATTTTGTTTTGTTAAATTTTCCTTATTTTCTCCCCTTAAATGTAAGTTATAAAAATGCAAGTGCTTTACTCTTTATGTTTATTACTTTTTTTAAATACATTTGTCATTCCTTTTATTACAACACATACTCAGAAAACAAACAAGCAAGGTTTAGAAAAAAAACCCAAAATTTAGCGCACTTTAAAGAAAAAACTAACAAAAATACCGTTTGTGGAAATAAGAAATTTTTAGTAATACTTAAGCAAAAATAAATACAAACAAAAAAAAAACGAAAAAGGAAACAATATTACTTCTAAATCCTAATTCCGCAAGATAAACAAAAACAAAAATCAATAAATAACAAAAAAAACAAAAAAAAAGAAGGAATGAAATAATGCAGCTTCGTGGGTCTTCCTGTTTTGAAGCTCAAAAATACAAAATTTAAGTAAATGGAAAAAAAATCTGAGATGAAGGTGTAATCGGGAGCAGTTCATTTCTTAATAAGTTAAAATCAAATTAAAAATTAATGACACATTTTATAAATAAGAGAAATGGGTTAGATATTCTGTGATAATTGAAAATTTACATCTATAACATAAATGTAAATTATGTTAAATATACTATAAACATTTTCACTTTTGTAACATACAAATACTCACATATCATAATATAATGTAGTGCAACCTTCAACAAGTTGGGGCGTTATCTACGGAAGCGACTGTTGAACCCTGACTTGTCCAGAAATACAAAAAAAAACTTAGCTTCTAATTAATGATTTCTTAGGGAATACCAGGATCCAGGAATATTATGTATTTGGATTTTTCTAAAGGAAACAAATTACGCTAAAGACGGGTGTGTCAGCCATGCAATTCCCAAATCGTAATATTAAATAATGCTTGCGTAAAAGCCAGAAAGAAAGGTGTTTTTGGTTTAATAAAGAATAGACCTAAAGGAAAGGTGGAATAAGAAAATAACGAATTTTCAATATTATAGAAGTTAGTTAAAATCGTCAAGCTTAATTGTCATTTATTATAAAAGAAATAAAGTTAAGTAAATTTTAATCATAACAAGTATTTGTAAAATGAAAGTTTTATAGGAAAATCAAAGAAAAGTTTAAATATTTATTATAGGAAAAATTGTAAGAGTTTTCACACCTTAGAGTCAAAATAAATAAGAAAATTTAATTTTTAAAGATTATAATAATTAAAGTTAAAGTAGTAGAGTATAATAATGTATGTAAAACCCAGTATACCAAATAAATTTCGGGAAATAGTTAAAAAAAAAAACAGAAAAATCGTAACTTTTATAAGTCCCATAAAGAAAAACAAAGGAAAAGTCACAAAATGTCGGCTAGAACACAATTTCGCAAAGGACTACAGAATAGGAGAAAAGAAAATCGCGAGTTGGAAAAACTGGAAGACATTCCCAGAAAAGGTAACGAGAAAGGCACGTGCGGGCCCCGCGCAAGAACGCGAAGTCGTACGGACACCACTCCAATTCGTAAAAGAAGAGGAAAATTCAAGGAACCAGTAAAGCTCACTCACGGGAAAAATTAACAACGCCGCGAGAAGTTTAATACAAAAGAAGGAGAACAATAGTGGTTTTACAGCGATAACAGTCTAAATTGCACGCGGAATTAACGGCCAATCAGAAACGAGATATGGTAATGCCAACCTAATAGCGAAGTTCATTAACGAAAACAATAGAATAAAGTAGATAAAAAGTACAATAGAATAATAAAAATATCCTGGACAATTTATGGAAATTAAGGAAAACTATCTGGAGAAGAAAAACCCCGGAAAATCAAAATTAAAGAACAAGAAAAACGTAGTGTATCTAGTGGAAATAGGCACTATATAAGCGCGGTACACGATGTCCCGGGGACTTACTATTAATACTCTAAATAATTTCATACATTTGCAATGTAGTACTTGTCAATGTAGTAGTACTGTGGCTGGACTCTTCAATCTGTAGTCTCTTACATACATTGGACTTAGAACATTTTTACTATGTTTAACATAATGAAAAATTAATATCAGTTATAAATTATCAGTATTTATTACAAGTTAATACAGTTCAATAGTGAGAGAAGTTGCGATGTTCGTCATTGATCAATATTAGTCAAATAATATTGAAACTAGAGGACTTCAGTGAAGTAGTAAATCGACTTCATTATTGGAACTTCAGGAACTAGACTGGCGAGCCTATAGGACATGAATTGTTAACAATGCTGGAACGGAACGAGCGAATCTCGGACAACAGGAAGACATCTCTAACCATCAATCACCTGTAATTCAGCCAAGTACAACTTTAAAATCAACTGGACTACAAAATAACAGCACGCTGTACAACTGCAATAGATTTCAGGAACGAGAGCAACTCAACCCTGCTAGCAAACCTGCAGCATCCAAACAACATCAGCACCGTTAAAGACGGCCAACTTAAGCGTTTCTAAAAGTTCTGTGAAAAGCGTAATTACGATACTGTCCTATATAAATTTGCCTGATTAGCTTCAATTAAATTTATTAAATATACTGGGTTAGGTATGATTATAAATAGATTGTTTTCTTGGTGTACATTTTTAAATAAAAATCGTAATTAATTATATTAAAATAAACTAAATTCAAATAATAAAATAAATTGAGTATTTAAAGTTAATAAACGAATAAAATAAAATGAAGATAATTAAACTAACATAATTAAAATCAATTAAAATAGTAAATTTGTTCTGTCTTTATTAATTAATTAAGACGAATTGAAATTAAATTTATTTGGTCAAAAATTGTATTTGTTGGTATACCAACAAAGAGAGAATATTTTGTATTATGTTTTTTAGTTTTGAATAAATTGTTAATTATTATTTTACAGAATAAACAAGTTTTAGTTTTCACTTACCTATATTGTTTGCATATTACAATAGTTCCTAGTGTTTTAATTTTATTATAATCAAAGTGTTCATTATCAAAATATCCAAAGCACAAATAAAGTTATTTACAAGGTAATCCACTGTTCTCATTACCTTGAGGTGGATAAGTAAAATTAATTTCTTGTGTTCTAAACTGAGCTTAATTACGACTACTGGATGGTTAATTTTGAATAATTTTTTGGTCAAAATATTTAGACAGCTAAATATTATACAACCAGTTATAACACCTAGGCCAGACCAGAAAGATAGCCTATTTCTTCCAAAAGGTGATGTTAACTTATTCTGCAGCTATTATAGAGCAAAAGTGTTACAGAAAAATTTGCTCGCAAAGAGAGTGCTCTATAGTACGTTGTAGAACATATAATTAAATATGTAAAATATAATGTTTAGAGTATATGATCACCGTGTCTATTACGAGTTTTAAGCAGATTTTGACAATAACTCTTACTGGTCATCGAATTGCACCACTCATCCATAAACTATAATAACTTCTATCGTATATTTTGGAAACGTTAACTTCAACCTAGACTCGCACATGCAATATTGTATTTTCAAACCCTCGCTTCGTTTTAGAATGATATTTATATCATTATACTTTTGCTTTGCGGAAAACGAAATAGTTGGCAACTTTAAGGCAGTCAGTGTTGCGGCGGGCTTGCAATCCGTTTTGAAGTTTATAAAGTTTGTTTTCTATGTGTATAGTTTTTTACTAATAGTTTCGTAATATTGGATGTGGATTTTGGAATTTGAGCTTATTTGGTTCAAATAATTTCGCAATATGTACAAAGATTAAAATAAAGTGTGTTTGAAGTTTAATTATTGTATAATTATAAACTCAATAAACAAATGATATAAAGTTGTAAGCTATTAAACTTCAAAATTGTTGGTTTTTACAAACAAATAATTATATCGGAGTCATATAATTTTGAAGTTTGGAATCTGCACGGATAAAATATAAAATATGATTAATGTGGTTTAGAATTAATGTATTTATAATGTTAGTCATTTAGGACAAACAAACTAAATATACAGCTTAATAAACTGAAAAATCGTCAATAATACCCATTAACAATTATCGAATTTGTTGGCTAATCATCTTCTCCAAATTACTTAAAAAATATACCATTTAATTTCTGTAGTTTAGTTAGAGAACCACGAGCATTCACGGACTTCAACGATCTCTGATCTACCTGGACAGCCTGTCGGTGATTTCGAATAGCTATCTACAACCTTAATGTAATAAAGTTGCCGCCTAAATAAAAGTGTAAGTGTAATGATAATTAATTATTATCGGGCGCGAACTTACCTGAAGTGTAGCGTTGAACTTATTCTTATTAGTTTTAATAGTTTACTACTTAACCCTATTCTCTACTGGTTTGCACGCTTGCAGCATTCACCATCAGTCAAAACTAGAAATATCAATCTTATTCAAGAAACTGGTAAGTATGTCCAAGTTAATATTTTGTATTGTCAATATGTATTAATTGTTATAGTTTTAACCCCTAAAATTTGCTTTGTTAGGCCTATGTCATAAGCCTAGTCTATGATTGAATTGGAGGTACCGGTACCTTTTAAAAGAAAAGCATATGCCTTCTGTTACCATTCTGAAGGCTAAATCATAATAATAATTGTAGGTCTATAATTACCTGTAATCTAGACATAATTATTATTGGCATGGTATACAAAACTTAATTTGAGTAGCCTACCAGTAATTGTGCTTTAGAAAATTGTCCATAAATAAGTGGTTAAATAATTTAGTAATAAAGGGTACTGACCATAGGCCCTAGGCTAATTAGATAAGGCGGTAATTAACAGAATAGCTTAACCACTCTTTTCATATATATGAGCAATTCACTGTAGGCCTAGTGTTCACTTAATATTAGATAGGCCGGCGTAAATTTACTATTCGACCCTTGGCTGATATTTTTGCAGATGGCGTTGTTTACATTCTAGTGATCAATGTTGAATACATGTAAACATACTGTGACTAAATACTGTAGGATAGAACTTTAGGCAATTTAAAAAAAAATATTCTTGCATTTCTGTTGCCGTAGGTTAGCCGATGGTTGAATAGTAATTTGCGCCGATTGGCTGGCTACATAGGTTTACAAAACGTCTCCCATGATGAATTATGATAGTAATAGGCTTTATTTTTTTTTAGAATGTGTTTTAGTAGTTTTATTAACTGCAAATATCTACAAATTGTATGTTTGTGTTGATGATATTTTTATTTTTGTGCAATTTGTATAGTAATAAAATAGTAGGCCTATGTACTTAGGCCTAGCCTAATTAGGCCTATATTATTCCTACTGACTTCACACGTAGTATACAATTAGGTCTAGGCCTACATTATTTTTAGGGCATAAGTTGGAATGTAATCAGGTAATACTAGCCTACAAGCCTATGCCTTGTAGTCTATTATCTTCTAGCAGAAAAAAATTGGTGTTTAATTACATATATCCTGGTTCCTATAAGATAATTTGGCAACATTTTACAATACTAGGCCTACTGTACTTCTTCTAGCACACCTGAGTTTCAACCTAAATAAAAATCTACACTAAAAACAAACATGCAGTCTTTAGTCAGAGTATTTTTTCAGCTTGTCAACATATAAGTTTGTAGCACTTCTTACTTTCCTTAAAATAAGGACTTCCTATTTCAACAAGTTGTTGCGTCCTATAAGTTTACCAATAATTCATTAAGTTTTTGTGATAAATGTAGGCCTACTACTAAAGTGATTCTTTAGTTGTTCCAGTAAACATATTGGAATAGGGAAGTAAGGCAAATCATGTCATTTTACCTTGTTTACTAAAACCTTTTTAAAGTAGGTTAAAATTCATATGTATTTAACATGCCGTGGCGAAAGTTTATTTTTAAGGTTTTGTTTTTAAAATTTGTTGTTTATTATAGCCTATTTATATTTTATGTTTCCATTGATTTAATATATTTATAATAATATAATATTATAACAATAGGCCTATAATAGAATGCAATCACAATCTAAAGAATTTTCTTGCTTATAGGTTGGCACCTCTGCCGTAAAATGGTAAGGAGGTATGCTGTAAATTTTACCTGATAGGCCTAAGTAACAAGAGGAGAACACAGGGATTTTAAAAAGGTAAATAACAAAAATGTGTGATTTTGAAGGAAGGTTCTAGGTAGAGTTAGGTCTATTTTGGTTTGGTTTAGATTATCAAAGTAGGCCTATAGGAAATCTTTACAACAAATTTTTACCTACATAAGTTATGTAGCCTGTAACTTACAACCTGTAATTTATAATGAAGAATAGGTAAGTTATACAATAATAATAAAAATCTTTAGAATACATCAATAAAATGGTAGGTTAATTGTATGAGAAGATAATAGTGCATATTTTTTACTTAATAGATACAACACTATGAACTAGTAGCCTATGTCTGATATATTTTAATTGTGTAACTACGCTAATATTAACAGTGAGTTAGATTTTAAAATACAAACTAGAAAGCCAAACTTTAATAATGAAGCATAAAAAAAGAAATCTAGGCGGAACTTCACTATTCGACTCTAGGCTAATGAACAGAATTGCAAAAATAATAATACAAAAAATACCTAAAAGGTTCTAACCTAACCTATTTAGTCACAGTATGTTAACCTGCATTTAACTGTAGAATGTAAAACAAGGTCGTTGTCTGTAAAAATATTAGGCTAGAGTCGAATAGTAAAGTTACGCCGAAATCTAAATTATTTAGTTACATCAGTTGTTTCTGCCGCTCGGATGGCCAGTGGTAGCCTACTGGCCAATATAAAAAAACCTTCAAATGCTCGGAAGGCCAGCAGCACTGGCCAAGAAACATATGTTGCACTTTAATAAATATATTTTTGTGTTGTGATGTTTGTAGAGTGCTAAGGCCTAGCAAGAACTATTGTTGAAAATTATTTCCGGAAATTAGGCAAATCAAAGACATTTAATTTAGCGGTTTGCCGGATGGCAAAACCAAAGACTGCGCTGTTTATAGCGATAGGCGAACTGGGAAAGAAAGGAAAAGAACCGTTTTCTTTTGTAAACCATGTTCAAACAATCCCGGACTCCATATCGGTAAATGATTTGAAAAATACCACAGCGAAAATTTTTTTAAAAGTGGGTTGAAATAAAAAACACAAAGTGTTTGCGTAAGTTGTAAATATATGTGATTTTGGTATAATTAGTTAATTAAGCGCTATTTTCTCTTTTAACTCTAAACATATTATTTTGTTTAGTTCAGTATCTTATTTGTTTGTTTATATTAATAAAATAATTGTTAAAATGAAATCGGTTTTTGTTTAAAAAAATTTAAATACCCTCTGTAAAAATCACATTTATTTAAATGTCTGTGGTAAAAGTAATTCCGACCTAGTGGGAAGATGACGCCAAGATGGTTGCCGAACTGAGACGGAGAAATGAGTGACCAGTGGTACTGGACACTCGAGTGGCACAGACAACTTATATCAAAACATTGTCGCGCTGTCTACGACAAGGACGTGACCAGTATGACTGGCCAACCGAGCGCAAAGGGTTAAACTAAGATTACCTCCTATGTCCAGTAGGCCATGTACTAAATGCCATGTAGGCATTTAATGCTACGTATATGTATATTCTTCCGTGTAAAATGTAATGGATTTCAGTTACAGATAAAGTCAACACCATTTACCAAAAAATACTAAATTAAAATTAACATAACCAAACCAGTAATAAGACTAGATGAAAAATATTTATGGTTGTAGAAAATTTTGATCTTTTTCCTCATGAACTGACTAAATAACTAACTAACCTTACACACTAACTAATTAAAACAACTTTAGATTACAAATCGTTGTGTAGGTTAACAGTTTATGCCAAGTACCATAGTAAAATCCAGGATGATTACATTTTTAGACCTTGCTGTTGAACCCGTTGCTTTATATTTTGTTCAGGTTTATACTCTTTGTAGATTGGTAATGTTGTATTTTATAATATTTCTAAAGTAGTCATAGAAATGTTTAGATCAAATTCTGAACTTAAAAAATGTCCATCTGATTGTTACCGAATTTTTGGTAACAATAATTAATTAGACAAAGATTGACACTTGCCATCAAACTAAATTTTGTACTCTATCTAGTGAAACTGAAAGGCTCTACAGTTTTACTAACAGAGTGTGTTAAGAATAAAGTCAAGTTAAGCTGTAATTAAGTTCTTTACCAAAAACTCCGTTAATAGGTTAGGTAGGACAGGTTATGTTATGTTTTCAAATACAGTAGGTTAAAAATATATAGAATAGTATGACGAGAAGGTGAAAAAGTTGTTTACCAGAAACTACATGAATAAGTTAGGTTAGTCAGGCTGTTTAATATCAAATTTGCTTACAATCTATGTACATACCTTACGCCATAATTATTATCTTACTTCTTAAATGTATAAATTACATCTGATAATAGTCTAAAGCTACATTTCATAAAGAGTTTAAAGAAGGCTAATATTGCACAAGATTGATCAATGTTAATGTTAAGAAAATCTGTTGTTGGCCCTAAAAAATATATTTTAGCATTTATACTCATGGGGCTAGTACAAATCAACAATAAATTTGTTGAACTTTTGAGGAATATTGTCTAATAACTGCAGCTATTGTCACTTTTTCCACAACTACAAGGACAAAAGGGAATTTACATTTCTATTGGTTTTATGTATTTTTTTTTTTATAACACGTTCTCTACCACCATAGTAAAATTTGTCGGTACGCATTGATTAGCGTTGCATATATGTGACGGCCGGTTTCTATCCACAGACTGCTGTCGCAAATGTGCGACGCCTGGTCTAATTGAAATAGACTGACACCGCATATTTGTGGCAGTGTTATTTTGTTATTTAACTGCTAATTTTGAAGTACTAGTATATTTTAAAGACCTGATTTATTAGTATCAGTATGTAAGAAGGTCTGCTGGCTCATATGCGGTGCTTAGACTGTAATTTTGACGATTTAGAACGTGAAAACGTTAAGTTCTCATGAAAATTACCTCTTTCTCATGGTTGTTACAATTACAATTCTTTGTTGTTTTCCCGCCATTTTGTTTCGTGGGAATGCGAAGACCCGAAGTTCTCAGGAATCTTTCTCCCCCTTTCTCACGTAACAATTCCTGTGAATTCTGTTTTCCCGCCTTTGTAACTTTCAAAATACTTTGTTTTACTAACATTGCTTCAAAAAAACAGAGTCTAACAAAAAACTTATTATTTTTTTTGACATAGACTGAACGACACATATATACGACTTCAAAAACACTGAAAACAGTAAAAAAAAATAGTTATTGCTTGACATACCTTTTAGGTTATTAAAAAGTATATTTACTCATTTGAACAAAATCATGGTCTGTGGCGAATTTCACAACTGTTTGTCCTAGTCTATGAGTATTGCTTAATAGTGCCACGTTAGTCTGTGGCGATGAACCGTTTGATGCTTATATGTGACACTCGGTAGCAAACGTTTTAAAACTAATTGATTTTTAAATTATAATGTATTTTATATTAAAATACAATTTTACACACAGAACAGAAAAGTTATTAGGCCAATTATATTTTATACGCTTTGTATATACTCTAATTTTTATGCATCCTCTTCTACATGTATATCATACTTAAGGTTTTGTAAAAAAACAAAAATACTGTATTTTATATATCAAGCGTATGCAGTAGTGTTATCCATATTTTAACTATTTAAAGGAGTTGTCTATTAAAGAAACGAAAATGTATATTTACTACTAATGGGTTCAGTTTACAGTTTGATGTGAAAACACATTGTAATCTCAGGTTAAATTTTGTTCTCAGGCTTGCCAATAACAAACCCTGAAGAGCTAGAAAATTGTCGACAAATGGCAAGAGAAGCCCTTGGCTACTATTTTCCAGATAAACCTGCTTTAAAATTAGATAATAATTCAACAGGTTCTTTGCAGAAATGTGGTAAGTACAAGATTTTGTTATCATTTTGATCAGGCAGTTGGAGGGTTTACATAACAATTCCTTTATTAAATATTGTGTTCAAAATTTTAAACTGTTTAAATATACAAAACATTTGTTTTCAATATTTTCTTAGACCGTTTTGATAATACTTTCTATATTTTTTTAGGACACTGATTCTAAATTTAGTAATATCAGTGCTATTACCGTACCTTTAGAGATTTTGTATTAATTATAAATCCCATTACTGTTGAACATAACTTCTATTTGTTTCCACATTATACTTTTTAAACTATTCTTAATTAATTAACATGCATTTATTTATATTCCTTCATCAAAAGTAGTTCCGTTGTTATTAATTTATTAATTCTTTTGGTTTTTAGGAAACTACTGTAGACGACTGTTCACCGAAGTAACTGACAATGATAACAGTACTTAATCAAGTACTAAAAGCCAGCAATTCCAAATGTGCAATAATTCAAAAGGTATTTATTATTTTTTCCCTTGTTATAAATGTTACCTATAATCAGTGTTAGAACTTCAGTGACAATTTTTTCATTCAATTTGTTAATAAAATCTGAATTATCCCCCCCCCCCCAGATGATTAGATGGTGATGATAAGATTTAAATAAAGGCATTGTTAAAGTATTACCTTCTAATATGTCTCTTTTTTTAAATTAGCCGATTAAAATAAATAAATAAACTTAAATTTTCTTTTTGTGTAATTATTTTAATAACATAAAAAAGATACTTATCTCTTTGAAGAATGTGTTAACAATGTAGGTGTTGTACATAAAATTATTTGATAAAAGCCTAGAAAACATACATATTTTTTAAAGAATTTAAATAAAATTTGTCAAGTACTGTATGTTTGGATGATGATACGTTTTTAAACATTGTTATCAAAGCAACTAATTTTATAAATTTAAATTCATGTTTCTGGTTCAATGTATATTTATGATTTAATGAAAGCCTTTCTTTTTAATTTGTTTAGTATACACAAATTATTTGAAACGTTTAGATACTAAATGAATAAAAATAATTTAGATTCTGTCCATTTTCATAACATGTGTTGTTTTTGAGGTATATTGATTCTAAAAATGTAAAGATAACTCTATTGATTTCCATGATATTTCCCAAAAACCCTTCAGTAAATTGTATTGTCCCCCCCCCATAATTTTAATGGTTAAACAAATTAACAACTGTTATTATTTTTCTAGAAAATTTTCTTATACCAATGCTGCGCACCCAACTAGGAATACTTAAACGGCAACGAATTCAAGACCAAAAAACAGGACATTATAGTTCAGTCAGAAGAAAAACGAAAAAAATAAAACAGTATTATGTAGCACTAGACAAAGTTAATAACAGAGAGATAGTGGATATTTCACAGTTACCTCAGCTTACACCGCCAAAGGATTCTACCTTTTCAGACACCAATTGGAAGGGAAATGAGTCAAGAGAAGCCTAGGTTATTAATCTGTTACGGGAATAAGGGATGGGGTTATCCTTCAAATGAAATAGTTTAATTTCTTCTCAACGTTATTGACGTATAGAATTTATTCACAAGAAGTTAAAACTTGTCTTTTAAGTTCACACTTATTAATTTTAAAATTTGAGGCTTTTACTTTGCCTGATCATTTGTTGATCATAATGGGGTTGTTGAATAAAACGCACACTGTTTATTATATCACTACAAAATGATCGGGAAAGACCGAAACTGGTAGTGATATAATAAACTGTGCATGGGTTCTAACAGTATATGTTTTATTCAACAACCTCATGCATTTATTGTTGTAAAGAAGATGTGTTTCACTCTGGTTAGTGCATTTTCACTGCTAATGTATGGTACTGAAATGCCTGTTTATTTTATTGTTACTATCATTTTTTTAAACATAAAAAAGACTGAATCTCTGTTACTACGCGGTTACGATCTGCAGGCCACGTGGTGCTTACTCTGTTAGACCCACTTGCCTAAACTCATGCCTGGCTACCAGGACAACAGTTACTGTTTGACCAACAAGCGAAGGCTGGGCCTGTGTAAACGGGTGTAAATTGTTGGGACCAATAGGATTGTTGATTGAAACCACACTATGAAATAAGATTAAAACAGTTATTGCAGCAAAAGTCATCTGACCAAGGGTGTATGTTATAGCATAGACTGCAGGACTTATGATTTATTGCTGCATGAAGTGTAATCTTATAACATTTGTGTAGCAGTAAATGGAAATTCATTCTCTGAGTTTTGATAGTATGTTGATTGTGACAAAAGTTATTAAAATTGTCTACCAGAAATAAAAAAAAAACAAGTTTTATCTTATATAAAAACATGTTGTAGTGATTTAGAAATTAGTCTTGCATTAAAAATGTGTATAATACTACTCACTACTATAAAATAAAATAGCCCAGTTGTTGTAGGTTACAACTAACAGTAATTTGCAATACGGCTGATTTTTTTTTATAAGTACCTTAAAGTATGTAGATTAACATAAAAAAAGTTTACCAACCTATCGATTTCAAGTATTTTTTGAAATACGACATACTACTAGACTATGTCCTAAAGCACTAGCAAGAAAATCTTGATATTGTAGATGATTCGAATGTAATTTACTAAATGTGGCTGCATGGTGTCTTAGTCCATTGTTTATCAGTTTCAGGACTCTTTAATGGTACATTTTTCTTAGAGATATTCCTGGGTCAACACACTTTCCATTGTACATAACAAATAGCTTATCTTCTGGTTTTACATTACGAGAGTTGTAACAATGTTTTACAAGTTCATCTAAAACCTCTTTCATTAGAGGAGTTAGAACTATTGGCACAATATCAAGATTTTTCCCAGGCACATAAAAAATGTTAAAATTTTTACACTGTTCTATTTCACTTCCTTGTATGTAGTTGTTCTCATTATTATTGTTAGCTACATTACTTTCCAGCACCATATCTACAAGGTTATCCTGGCGGTCAAGTAAAGTGTAATGCTGCAATGTAGCTCTTTTAAAATCTACAGGCCTTCGCCTTATTAGGCACATTATGTGACAAACCACAAGTTCCATCAGTTCATCATGTGCTATGTCTTTTAAAATGCTAGAATTCAATTTCACAATTAGTTCTCTGTATTTTCCCACAAAGTAAGAACACATCTTTACAATATATTCTTCGAGTGAAAATTTCTGTAATTTACCAGCTTGTCCTACTTTCCTCAATCTTGTTGCTATGCGGCCTATTCTATTAGCCCAGTGCTTCTAAACCAGTTTAAAAAAAATGTTTGAACATCTTGGTCTTTCTCAAATCCATAGTTTTATCCTTATAGTTTTCACATAAAGAATCACTTTCACGTATGGAGGCTGCAATTTTCAATAGTTGGGAAATTCTGTATGCTATGGAAGGTATTGTTAATTTACCTGTTACTGGACTATATCCACTGAGGATAAGAGTTGCCTCAACAAGAGTGTCGAAGTTAGCTGGATTGCAGCACTCTTCTAAGATCTTTAATCCAGGTTGTAACTCTGTCATTTTTCTCACTAAGTTTGATAAATCTCGAATTTTAGATGCTGTATAATGACCATGGACCTCTTCTCTTCTGCTTTTGTGGAATTCACTTCCAAATCGCATGATTAAAGGATCATTAATGGCTAAGTTTTTGACATCATCATCATTCATGTACTGTAAAACTTCTAACGAGCTCTTCACTTGCCCCTTTTATTTGTCTAATAAGGTTTATAGGTATTCCATGTTTCTTTATTGTTTTAAGTTTGGATCCCGTAGGCTCGTTTTCATTAGTTTTTACTGATTTGAATTCTTTACATGTTTTAAGATGTACTGACAGTCGGTCTTTCTTGTACCTCCCTTTACAATGTACACAAACGGTAGTGTTATTTTTTGTTGGCTTTGAACTATGTCTTTCTTTTACTAAAATTGTTTCATTGTTTATTTCTTTCCAATCATGTTTTTCTGTCAAAATTAACTCATTGCACAGCGCATTAGCTTTTTTACGTAGTTTATCGGTTATTTCCTTCTTAAGTTTGGCTCGAAGTCTTCCACTTTTTTCTGTAATACTGAGCAATGCTTTGCCTTCTGTTGAATCAGAGTGGTGTCTTTCAATGTGAACACAGTATTCTTTAACCAATTTCTAACAATATAAGCAATAGTTTTTCTTCTTTCCCTTTTTTTCATATTTCTTATTAGCATTTTGTGTAGGATCTTCATCACCATCACCTTCTAGTACTCCAATATGAGGCTGTAAGACTTCATTATCAGGCAGTAAGACTCCATTATCAGGCCGCAAGACTCCATTATCAGGCTGCCAGACTTCATCATCTGGCTGTAACACTAATTGATTAATTTTAAAACTATTTTAGGCCAGTCGGTAGGGGTAATTTTAGACCAAAAGTTCCAGTAATTTACAATACGGCTGATTTTTTTTATAAGTACATTAAAGTATGTAGATTAACATAAAAAAAGTTTACCAGTCTATCGATTTCCCAAAGTCAATTTGAAATGTAATTTTTAAGTATTTACACTTCATGATCTAGAAATCGGAAAAGTTATTTTCGACCTGCCATCTGTACATGAACATGTCAATTGCTAGAAAAAATTCAGTTAGAGACTTAAAAATTAATATGAAGGAGTCTTGCGTGTCAATAGAATCTTTGAAATTAAAAAAAAATTAATTATTTTGATGCATAAATATTGTTCCTTTTTATGTTGTTGTTAGTACTTAAATAAATGCACTTTTGTTTAGAACCTTATTGTAAGTAATTTTGTTTAACGTAATATGTAGTGTTCAGGAAGTATAGTAATTAATTACAAAATGAATTTTAAAGTCCGAAATTTTACATTTCATGACCTAGAGATCCGAAAAGTTATTTTCGACCTGCCATCTGTACATGAGCATGGTAATTGCTAGAAAAAATTAAGTTAGAGGCTTAAAAATTAATATGAAGGAGTCTTGCGTGTCAATAGAATCTTTGAAATTAAAAAATTAAAGTTGTACTGTTTTAAAACGTGTATTCTTTTTAAAACATTGATTTTAATTTATAATAAATTAGAATGTGTTAACCATTGTTTTTGGTACCAAAATACAATAAATAATTAATTGACAATTTGATAAATCTATGTATTCTATGCTGAACACAGAACTACTTTTACTTTATTTGTAATTTAAATATTTTAACATTATGCTAATGTAACATTTTTAATTATTTTGATGCATAAATATTGTTCCTTTTTATGTTGTTGTTCTATTTAAATAAATGCGCTTTTGTTTAAAACCTTATTGTAAGTAATTTTGTAATTTTTTCCATTGCCTAAAACCTATTTTTGTGACATTTTATAATGCTCAGATCTGTGGAGATCTTTAGTAAGTTTAGTAAAGACTAAGTTTTTCCCCAGTCACCCTGAAACATTCAATCATAAAGTTGAAAAGTTTATAAACAATGCATTCATAAAAGGATTATATTGAATGATGCTAATAGTTGGAACAGATTTATGGTAACCAATTTGTAGTTGGAGCACAGATATATTGAGTGTAAGTTTATTCCCCCTTCACATACTTTTTCCCAAAATTGTAATTTACCTATCTTGATAGGAAATACTCTTTTGATTTTCAAGAGTGTCTTGTAATACTGCTTACAGTATTTCAAACGAAAATTCTCTGATTTTGAGAACCGACTATTGAGATAATTGTACTACTTTCTTAGTAAATCTCAATTTTGGTTAAAAATTAATTTAATATACATATCTAATAGTAGATGGTCACTTACAGAAATTTTAAACTCTAATAAATTTTTCCAGACCGTTTTGTGTTTTAACCATATATCACAAATTGGTAAAAATATGGAATTTAAAAACTAGAATAAAAAGGTAATGCCAATCAATATTATGTTGCCTTGCCCTCTTGCTAATAGAAATAATGAATTTAATTTAGAGATGACATTTAAAAGTACCATATCTAAAAAGAAGTAAAGTTAAACTGTAAGAAGTCTTTAAAGTAAGCATTTTTCCTATAAACATTGATCAAATTTAAACTTTTAGTGTTTGGTTCATATTTAAAAAAAAATATTGGCAACAAACTGTTTTCATTATAGTATTTAATAGTAAAAGACAGTATTAAAAAATGTATTGCAATTGAAATATAAGGTGACTTTCAAGATGGTGGCAATTGTACCAACCCATAAAAACAGATCATGTGGCATAGTT
>JAGFPH010005434.1:84536-97181 GCA_018207615.1 Philaenus spumarius | reverse complement strand
AATTATGGAAATTATACACTTCTAGATGCACTTTATGCATGCCCAAATTGCACTTTTTGTCTGTCGACAATATATGTAAACATTTTTCCTGAGACTTCGCCGAAAACATAATTTCGATCGGTGCTGTAGAAAAATATTTAGGATTTATTGTCCAATGTCCCTGGTCTATGGTTAGGTGTTATGCAAACAGCAGTTAAAAGTACAGACTTGCGTAGAATTCATACTACCCCTTGATATCGCAAAGCAAGGCTGTTTCCAAGCTCTTCGACTGTCATTTTTTGAATTCCCTTTGTCCGCACGAGGTTTCATTTGTTTTATCTCATTTTGTGATTCAAGTAAAGCTAGCTCAAATACTTTTATGAAATAACAATTTACAAGTATACAGTTCAATTCCTTGATTTATTCCCTACACTTTCTTATAATAATATTTCATTTTTGGGCAAAGGATATATTCCTAAATTACTATTCAAACTAGGCCTGTTTTGTTAGCAGTCTTGTAGTAGGAGCAAAAAAACTGGTGTTTTCAAAATAAGAAATTTGACATTGGTAAATATTTGTATACAGTTCTATTACATTTATGAAAATAATTACAAAAATGTTTTACTTATTTTTATGTAGGCCTAAATCTGAACTTTTTCCTTTCGTTACTGAAGATTTTTTTGTTTTTTGAGCTGATAAGTTTGTAAATTGTACATCAATAATTTTTTATACTGCCATATATAAATTCTTTTAACGTTTCTCTACAAAAAAGCTATGGTATACGTTTAGATTGGTTTATAGTTACTATATTCAGCGAATTTTTGAAAATATGGTTGCACATGCACCGAAATGGGTTGGTATTGCAAACAATGAGCAATAACAGTTGTAGGGTTAGCTATAAACTATCTCATTTACTCTAAGTGTTGGTTTTAATTGAGATTGCACAGTAATTACGAGTATTTATATTACAGACCTAGAAGAGTAATAATTACTTCAAAGATAATTGTAATCTTAATAATCTAGTTATAATAAAAGATGCTCTGAAATCTCTACATTAACTACCTTACTTTAAATAATCAGGTTTTTAGATAAATGACTCAGGAGAAGATTTATTTCTTTAGGGTGCTCAGTTAATATCTAAAATTAACAAAGTGTCAGAATGGCTTAAACAGAGCATTCAACTGGTAATTGATTGACTAAGTAACGGTTATAATAAATTATGTTCAATTTTCTTGATTAAAATATTCTTCGTTGGTGGTGATTAATAACATGCGTAGGATTGACTGGATTATGCAGTTTATCAAGTCTTGACTATGTCGGGGCGAATAGACAGTAAAATGACTGGAGCAGGACTGAGAAGCTGTGAAAACAATAAACAGGTAAATAAATAATATCCATACATCAGTAATTTTTTTAACACTATAACTATAATTTACCAAATAAGCTAACCTGCACTATGAAGATTTTGCACACATAAAGGCCTGACATTGTTTAATCCACTATATAAAAAAATGCATACTTATTTGTGGTAGCCTAACTGGATTGTTAATAAATATATTTAAACAGACCTATTACGATCTGTGTGTACAGGATTGTACGACAGATCGTAAAAAGTAAATATGTATATTATAAAAAGATTATTATTATTAAAATTCTGCCAGGTATACAATAGTTTTAAGTGTTAGTATATTGAGTAAATATTATATTTTCTACGTAAATCATTGGAATATAGTGAGCAAATGTTGCATATTTAAATACTTATGTGGAATAGGTTTATTTGGCATATACATTTAAATAGATCAGGCTGGTGCTACACGGAAACAAGATTATGCATACGCTGTTAAATTAGCCCTCTGCCTTTCCATCTTTAGATTGGATTATTGACACATGTGTGGACAGTATTACGTAATCCAATAATGTATTTTAAAGATCACGAGTATCTACTTTGTAGCGTTTGTAGAAACGTAAATCTAAAAACTAGTAACTTTGAATTCGCGCGCCAAGGCCAATTCATGTTGGCAACATTGTACGTAAGACCAGTCTGCCACTCAACAGCTGTTCCCTGCCTGGCTTGCTAGCCGGTCATTTTTTTTTGCTTATTCATTCTTCTGCCGTAGCCTTGAAAATGTCAGGTGAAAAGTGACAACACGATCAACTCTTAGTATGAACCGAATTTATTTAAATGTAAAACCGACTTGCTAAATTTAACCATCTGTAAGCAAGTTTTATTAAAATGCGTTCGTGAGTTGTTTAAAATTAGTCTTGTGAAGTGTTTTTATGGCGTTTCAAGGCAAATCTGTCCGACCTTGTCTAATGCCTATTTCGTTACAAAACATGTCTACCGGCTAAGATATCCATCTATCTTCTACCAGGTAAAGTTCAAACCTAAATTACACCCTGAGTTAGCTATAATAATATGTATTGTGTGAATTTAACTGTAACATTTATCTACACTTGCAGAGTAAATTTATGTCATAACTTAACTTCATTTTTTCATAGCCTATATTTTACATAGCCTATCTGTTTCACTTTACGTAGCCACAAGCCTTAAACTGTTTGCATTATAAGATTTAGAAGCCTTATAAAGGTGTAATATTGTGTATTCAAAGCTCTGTTTTAAATATTTCTTTGTAAGCTTATAAATTAGAATACAGTTTCTTACACGAGGTTAAATTACAGTTTTATACAGGAAAATACAATACAGTTCTATACACGAGGTTAAATTACAGTTTCATACATGAAATAGTTATGCAACTTTATACATGTTTTTAGCCATGTACTAAAACGTGTGTTTTTTTTTTTCTTATAGTAAACATCACTTGTTTAGCCTAAGTATCGCATGGGTTTAACATCCTACAAGTTTTGTCTTCCATCTTCGAACAATAACAACCAGCTATTATGAAAACATTTCTGAGTGTTGCTACAATTTTGAACTGTCTGTTACTTTAAAAATGATATCAAATTAATAAAGGCTTACATAGTTGAAAAAGGCTACAATAATATTTTTTTTATAATAATAATTGGGAGGTGCAGCTATAGCATATTTCGGACCTTAGCCCTAAGGGCTCTATATTAGAAAATTTACATACTTTTTTTTATAGAGAGACGTCTCATAATTTTTTTTATTAATTAATTTTTACCTAGTATTAAGTTTGGCCATAGATATAAAATTATTATCAAATCCATGGTGAATGTATTCAATTTTGTAAATTTGTAAACACCACTAGTTCGTAATTTTGTATTTTTTTTTTATTGTAAACAGGGAGGGTTTTTTAAGTTTTATTTTGGGGAGGGTTTTTTCTTTTGAAAATAATTAATTAATATATATATTGTAAATATTTTCTTTGAAAATCTATTGTACTTAAGGGCATGTCAATTTAAGATTTTCATTATTTAAGGGCGTATAATCTTTTGTATTTTAATTTAAAATAATATTTTAATAAACAAATTGTTTATTAAGTGAATTGTATTTGTTTGGCATTTCCTGTGAATAGCTAATTCAGGTGTTTCTCAAAAAAACTTTCCAAAATAAGGTAAGGCTACAGATTATTATCCTTAGAAGGATTTATCATCTTTGTTTTTTTATTATGTATGTACCACCCCATTTTTGACTCAGTACGCTTTCCATTTTGTTTGTTCCCTTTGAGGATGGTACATATTCTGGTGAGCATAGCGTGGTTTCGTTCAATTTAAAATTACTCTGCCATATTCTGGCAGATCAGAGCGTGGTTAACGTCCAATTAATATTACACACGCTAACATATTCTGTTAGCTTTGAGCGTGGTTAACTTCCATTTTTAAAATCACTAACTGCTACAAATTTAGAAATAATAATAACAACAAATTGTATTTCTACAACATTTTGTTGCTTTATTTGCAGTTATTCTATATCTTTACTATTCATAAGAGTTACAAATTGGTGTAGTTGTTACTCTCCTAGCTGTTGGTGTTTATAAAAAGATTTTTTAAATTTTGGTTTTATTTAATTATAATAAATTATTACTTTAAAAATACAATAATTAAATGCATGTGTTCTTAACTCCAGAGCTATTTTCATTTTGATTTGAATAAAATCAGCTGCATTTTATTTTTTATAAACCATAACCTTATAATATTATTGTATGCAATTATTACAGTTCACTATTATTCATTTACTGACAAATTTAGTATATTTTATAATAAGAGATCTATAATTCATTGACGATTACACAAATAATAAGTTATTTTAATTACTACATATTATATAAAAAATTATATACATAAATATTCCTCTGTAAAATGTTCACTAAATAGATGACTATAATTATATAAGTATTTCCCATTTAACACGAAATAATCCAATTATAATAATTACTACAATAACTCTCTATTTCAAGTTAGTTTTGTTAGGGGTTGAAATAACTACCCTTATTACCCGGGTTCAAACACTAGGTTAATATGTTAATAACAAAGAGACAGATCAATAACAATGCATTCCAGTGGTTCAGTGGCAAAACTTATCTCTCTATATTTATTTGTACAATGCAATAACATAAACATAATATGGTTTGATATATTATCCTGTACTTATGCTCTACATACATTTCCTTTACTAGATACTACTTTCGTATGACAGACTGAAACAAGAACTAGGTAAACAAAGCTACTGAATTTACTTTAATTAAACTTTCCCGTTAATCTTTTGACTCCAAACTCAATGTGATATTAATAGACTAAGTATTCTGTGACTCACTCAAATCTCGTTCTACTGCAGAACCGGTTTCGTCCTTCTATCTCGTGTAGACTTCTCGTAGTGATGACTTGTCTCGTGTTGTCCAGTTTCCAACCCTCAGTTTCTCAATCACAACACTTGGCCAAGTCCCGGCCAAACGTCCCTAGCTAATTGGCCTAGCTTTCCGGCCCCACACTTTAACAGACTGGCCTAGCTTTCCGGCCCCACACTTTAACAGACTGGCCTAGCTACCGGCCCAACACCTTAACAGACTGGCCTCGAATCTAGATTATGGTTATGCTTATATAACCCATCTAACTTCCGTGTTGACAAACTACACTGTTCTTCCGTGCAACACAAAAACACTTCCGCCAAGCTCATCCTTCCTTATTATGATTCCTTGTTTACCTCCATCTGTCTTACGCAAAGTACTGTCTTTACACCAAACATACTAACTCTAATACTGAATATAACTACTATATATCTTTTAACACACACCCCATCAATTCGTAACAGTTTACTTATGATGAATTTTTAAAAATATTGCAACGTTTAGTTTGCGAAATTTTGTGTATAACCAAAGTAATAAAGACTTATACAATTTAATTTAGCCTTTATCTTCGATAACATACAATATTAAACAAATCCAAACTTAAATAATCATGTAAATACATTTAATCTCTATCAGAAGTGAATTAATAAAATACTGAAATATTTGTGATAAGTCTACTATAAAAGAAAGCACACACTTACCATAATTAAATGCTACTTGGTGTTGCCGGGGGAAATAAACATATTTTATGGTTGTTCTCCCACGAATTTATATTATCAATTCCGACAGTGTTATAATTGTGGTTTGTTTAAAACGTAGTGTAACACTTGTCCTTATTTATTTACAACGACACAAACACTTAAGTCTAAAAATGTAACTAAATACAATAATATTAGCTGGATATTATAAAACGGATTTTTATCATAGTAAATAATTATTTATAATTTTAATCATATTATAATAATACTAAAAGAGTAACTAAAGAAATTTTAAATAGATTCATAACGAATTAGGTCGGCAAATATTGTATTGTAATAATATATTATGATAATTAGGTCGTGATAATATAAAGTAAAACCTAAATTAAAAATATACTGGTACCATGACAAATTTTTACATTCTACTATTATAACTTAATGTAGTTTTGTAGTCATAGCACTAATAATTTGGTAATTACTTAATTTATTAAAAATCATTATAACAGTCTTCAAAATATTATGGATTTATTTTATAAAAGCAAATTAGGTATAATTTAAAAAGATGAATTTGGTTTCTCTGTTGCATTAAATTAAAATGTTTACTTGTGCTTAAAGTAAATTTTACTTTAACGGTTAGCATAGACTAGCTTCGCTTTTTGAAATGGAATTTTGGCATTTTCAGCCAATAGAAAACGCATACGATTTACAACACAATAAATCCAATAAAGCATTCAAATTATTTCAAATTTTATTATTCATGTATGTAATACATTATAAACTGAAAACAATAGTAATATGCAAATTTATGGTTTTGTTTGTAATTTATTTTATGTGTCTATAAATTGTATGCTTAGTTTTTCCTTTTGTTTGTTTTTTTTATAGTAGATGAAGATTATAGTTTTCTATTATAATTATATATTATGTTTCTTATTTTTAAACCTTATTGCTATGTATTTTAGATATAATTTAATGTTTTACATTAATATATCAAAATAACTTAACATTTTTTAGCTATTTGAATACTTTTAGGTAATAATTGTTATTTCTTGCTTAATTTTATTGACGGCGTTAAATACCACAACTAAAACTAAAACATGTTACTATACACATTTATACTTTAGATTTAATTGCAGCAAAACATTTTGCAGAAATATTTAAATTTACTTCTAACATTGTGTTAGCTTATCCGATACAGTTTAAAAATCTCAGTTTCTTACTATACCATGTTCAAATAGTGCAATATTAAAACACACAATTATTAATGATTAAACGTAAATATAGCCTAATACTATGAACACAGATAAATACTGTATATTGTTTGCAAACATTTTTATTTAAGTTATTTAAAACGAGCTTACTGACATTATATAATAAATTTGAATTTTTTAATATTAATCAGTTAATTTTAAGAATACATTTTATTTGTCAAAAAATATTGTGATCTATACACAAAGTAAAATTATCCTATTACAAATGTATTTTAAGCAGGTTTAGAGATAATTATATATTTCTGTTTTAATTATATAAAAATACAATTTATTAAGTAATTAATTTTTGTTTCAAGCTTGTGGAAACAAACGTTTATTCTGTATCTTAATCAGAGTTTCAAATAGGTGTGGTGCTAATCTATGAGTTGAATTATAAGATATTCATGGACTTTGAACCTTGAGGTGGCAAGATACACTAATGCATACTGTGCACGCAAAGGTATAATCACGAAGGCGTTAACAACAAAGAGATATGACAAAACATCGTAAAGTCTTCTTGCAAAAAAAACCGAGAGAATGTTTCATTTTCAACCACCAAACAAAACATGTATAATGCACAAAAGTATTTTCGAAATATTGTTTTAAATTTAGAAACTGCTAATAAAATAATACAGTTACATTATGGAAAAAACTATGTTTTACTTAAATTGGGATGATGATAAACTTACCGCATTAAATTTTAAGTTGCAGTAGGTTTGAAGTTAATACTTCATTAAGTATTTTGACATTGGTTTTTAATAAGTAAATTATTGATAAATTTCAATTCTTATATTAAAATTAATTCAATTTCCATTAAAAATACATTGATTAATAAACAATAAAAATAAACAAATATGTTAAGTATCATAACACTTATATTAATAAACGTAATTTAAAAGTAATATGTATATTGTTCAAAAATTAAGTAAGTATTCTAAATTACAATTTTATCTCTTAGTGGTTTCATGTCTGCAGTTTGGAAAAAAATATCTTGAACAAATGATTCATGTAGTTTTATTTAATATGTATTATGTAATTATCAATAATATTCAATAATACCATAATTTGTTCATAACGTAAATTTTTAACAGTAAGCTATCTCTGATGTATTTATATGTTACCGCTTGAACTAAGAATCCTTGTTGGCAAATGTAATTTTGCATCTATGACTAAGCTGTAATCGAAAAAAAGCATCAATTATAAGTGTAAATTTGTCATTTAAAATAAGTGTAATTTTGGAGAATTTATTATCACGTACTAAAGTAATAAATACAAACTAAACTAAATTTTGCTATTGTAGCATATTGAAAACATTGATTTTGTTTATATATTAATATTGTGTACATAGTGTTTATTGTACTATAATGTCTCCCTTTTATTAACAAAAACCTTGCCTTACTAAAATACTTATAGTCTAAACGTTTTATTAATTCGTAAACACTTTTAAATTTATTCTAATTTGTATAAAATTGCATTCAAAAACAAAAATTAGTGAATTCTTATAACCAAAATCCACTTTGTATTAAACCTATTCATCGTTTCCCCTTGAATGATGTTTTACTTTCCATGCATGATTTAATACCAGTAGGAAAACCTCAAGTGATATGGTAACTTGTTCAACCTTTATGAATGCCAACTGAAACCACGTTCTGTGATTATAACTGTCCCACTCATTGATCAGATAAATACAAAGGTACTCACACTCTTGGTACCATTTCCAATCAGCGTACTGTAACACAGTACACTGGATCCATTATAGTAATGAACTGTGTGTTTGATTCTGCTTTTAATTCCGTATGCTAAAATTGTTTTCAAGTTTCCTGAAACAAAACGTATCGTGTGTATTTCCTTAACACTGTGTTGTTTTTAAGCCCATGTAAGTTTGAAGAATTTGAAATACTTCTTAGACGTTATATACATGATTCAGTTTTAAAATGTTTGTAATAGTCCGAATTAAGTTTTTATGAATAGAAATATTTGAGAAATTTACCAAAAACATTTCAAATTCGGGAAAAACATAACATTTTTTTCCATGTACTCAAGACCATAACTTACGAAACAGCTGTTCTAATAAAATGCTTAACTTTGTTACATTCATGAAATAATCCCATTTTTAATTACTGCAAAATTATACTACAGTAATACTTTGTACAGAAGATGAATGGGAAGTAAGTTTGTAAGCAGTGTTAGTATGAATTCCATGACGGCACAAAGATATTGCTTCTAATTTGTTATATATATTAGCTGTTAAACACTTTTTTAACTTGGTCAATAATTTTATATTTTTTTAAACGTGGAAATTGCAAGTACGTACTCGTTTAAGTCCGCAGTTAGCATACACAAACCTACCACTGTTGGCATTAGTGTCTTAATTAGCATTATAAATTAATTGGAGAATAGCCAACGTATTGAATGTTATGTGAACCATGTAAGCGAACCTAATTAGCTTTGCGAAATTCCGTCTGCTTTGTCTTTTATCGTAGAGTAAGACATTTACCTATCTATAGTTAAGGGAACAATCGGACAAAAGTACTAAAACGGATGTTAAAAGTCATTACATTTTCTGTAACTACCACTTTGTATGGCCTATATATTGTTAATATGTTTATACTGTAATAAACTAAACAAGTATTTTACAAAATTTAACGTTACTATTTTGAGTTTGAAAATATTTTTACTAAATCTAAAATAAATCAGTCTAAGTTAAGTCCCTAATTAAGCTTCATGTTATAGTTTGTATAGTAGTCACTATACGTTATGTTTAAATTCAAATTGCAAATAGAAGACCCACAGTCTTCAATATTAATTTTACGTATTCGTAAAATTCGTTGCATTAACAACGACCGCTTAGGCTATTCAGTCATTGAACTTTAATTTTTTACAATGACCTAATATTCTGAGAGTATACTGGAGTATGGAAATTGATTATGATTACGATTATGATTATGATTATGATTATTGATTATGATTATGATTATGATTATTGATTATGATTATGGCAATTCTTAGTAATAATTTGATCAACAATCTTCAATCCGTTTTTGTTTTAGAATTAAGCTCACGTGTGAGTTGTGTTAGTAGAGTACCAATGTAGTGTGATGTACTCTGTACCTTACGAGAAACTAGAAAACGGCAGAATAGACGTAACGGCGAGAGTCGCACGACTAATACGAAAATGGAAAGTTGAAGGCGTTAAGTATTATATTTATTATACTAGTAGTTCTGTGAACAGTAGACCTCGCTCGTTGGTATAACAATTTTGGTTTGGTCTTAGGTTAAAAATAGTGTGTCAGTAAGGAAGTAAGCAGAAGGTTTAGCCAGTGAAACATTATTTTGCAATTCCCGCGATTCCGGGTTTTCTAGTTCCCATTTTTTTTTCTTGAGCTAAAAATTTTCTTTTAGGGGGCATTGCGTTTTATTTATGTTAATAATGAGTAAGGTGGCTAAAAATATCGCGTTATTGAGGGAAAACATGGAATTAAATATTTACATACTTAAATAACTAAAACTTAACAATGTATTTACAGTTCCATATCTTATTCCAATATTAGAAATAATGAAAACAAACGATGTTAAAGCGTCGTGATAGTGATCTCAACCCATTTACCTACACTTCCCACGCTGTCCAACGGTCATTTTTTGTATATCCTTTATTGCCGCGAGGTTTTATTTGTTTCATCTCATTTTGTAATTCAAGTAAAGCTAAACCAAATACTTTTATGAAATAATAATTTACAAGTAAGTATACAGTTCAATTCTGTGATTTATTCTCTACACTTTCTTATAATAATATGTCATTTTTGGGCAAAGGATATATTCCTAAATTAATATTCAAAATAGGTCTAGTTTTGTTAGCAGTCTTGTAGTAGGAATATAAAAATTGTTGTTTTCAAAATAAGAAATTTGAAATTGATAAATATTTTTATACAGTTCTATTTAGAACTAAAATACAAAACTATTTTACATTATGAAAAAATTACAAAAAATTTTTACTATTTTTATGTAGACCTAAAGTTGAACTTTTTCCTTTCGTTACTGAACATGCTTGTTTCTTGAGCTAATAACTTTGTTAATTTCCCTTCAATTTCCTTTTAATTTTTTTTACTAGCATATGTGAATTTGGTGAACCTTTATCTACAAAAAAGCTATGGAACACTTTTGAATTGGTTTAGAATAAATGTAAAAAACATGGTTCAATACAAAAACTTGGACGATTTTTAAGAAATTAGAAGTTTACGGCCATTTTGTGAGCTTACCGTTAGAGATACTTAAAAATTCAAGAATAAAATTTTGTTGAAATCAAATTGGTTACTCGCAAAATGTAATTAGTTTTTAAATTCGACTTACGGTTAAGCCACAAACCTTATTTGGAAAAAGTATACACTGAGAGAAACGTTGCGGCCGCAATTTTTATTTTATTTAAGGGGTTAAAAATAAAAAAATGGATAAACCCGTATGTATACATCGCTCGGCCTAGGAATAAGGAACATTCATGCAAAAAATCATCACAATCATTCAAGGTGTTTGGCCGTAATCTTGAGACAGACAGACACACAGACAAAACGCCGAAAGGTCGAGCTAAGACGGAGACCTCGCTTCGCTAGGTCAATATTTTTTGGAATCATAGCAAACAAACTTACAATAACTAATTGAACAGTAAGTTAATTAAAATTATATATTTGTCAAATTGGCATTGCCGTCAAGTTTTATTTATTTGGTGAAAGAAAATATAAAATAACAAAATTTGAAATTGATAAATATTTTTATACAGTTCTATTTAAAACTAAATTACGAAACATTTATAAAAAAAAATATTTACTACTTTTTATGTAGGCTTTAAGTTGAACTTTTTCAATAACTAATTAAACACTAAGTTAGTTGATGTTATATATTTGTCAATTTTTCATTACCGTCAAGTTTTATTTATTTGGTGAAAGAAAATATAAAATATATAATATTTGTAATAAATATAAATAGCAAAGCTTACTACATTTTACATTCTTAAAACCCTTATATAACTCAATAATCTATGCAAACATTTGCAATAGTTTAGGTTGAATAAGTGTAAGCCAGGTAAGGCAGTACAACTTTAATTGTTTATGGTTGAAATTTTTTTAAATAATTCAAAGAAGATTTGTGGAGAAATTTATAAAATGCTTGGTTAGTAAACAGTTAAATATTTTAAAATCAGATAATATAAATGCAATATGTAAACCATATTTATGTTTTAACTTAATCAAAGTATTTTTAACACAGTAAACTTATTACTAAATATGCTTTGGAAGAATAGGTACTTCGGTTTTTGCAGTAAAATGAAAAATAAATAAATTTATGCCTACAGCTCCGATTTGGACGAAGTTTTCTGCATCGTGTTCAGAAAAATACCAGGAACAAAGTCTACATACGACCAGTTTCGGGAGAAAGCGGAAATGCATCGCAAGTGCATAAAGTGCATCTAAAAGTGCATAATTTTTTGATACCTCTAAAAATGGATGAAAAGCCTTAAAACTCGGTACTCAGAGGGTTTTGGGGGCACTGATCTTATTTCTGACCATGCAAAATGCCCCCAGTGCACCGGAAGAGGGGGTTTCTCTGGGGTGGAAAATTTGTGAAGTTGCGACAAAGACTTGAACATTTCGTCTTGGGGGTTTTTAGAGACGCAGATTTTATTTCTGACCATGTAAAATGCCCCCAGTGCACCGGAGGGGGTCTCTGGGGGACAAAATTTGTGAAGATGCGACAGAGACTTGAAAATTTTGTCTCGGGGGTTTTTGGGGATGCTGATTTCATTTCTGACCATGCAAAATGCCCTCAGTGCTCCGAGAAGGGGGTGGCTCTGGTGGGAAAAATTTGTGAAATTGCGAAAGAGACTTGAAAATTTTGCCTCGGGGGTTTTTGGGGACGCTGATTTCATTTCTGACCATGTAAAATGCCCTCAGTGCACCAGGAGGGGGGGGG
>JAGFPH010005434.1:61943-84436 GCA_018207615.1 Philaenus spumarius | reverse complement strand
GGAGGGGTGCAATGTGCATAATATTTTATGAAAGGAGAATTTTAATTCTCATAGGAGAAACTTGTATTTAAAAGAAATAATTTTGATATCTTGTTAAATAAATATCCACATTGTTAATCAAAAGTAGTCGGTTATTTATTGAATTGTTAATAAAATGGAGTAATAGTAGTTTCTTTATAACCATTTATGAATGTTTACTATGTTTTCCACAATATTTTCAAATGTTTAAACACTGAATTTTGAGCAACCAATTGATTTGCAACTAGTCAGAATTGAAATAAGCGACCTCAAAAAAATGCGAGATAAATCTTTCAATTCTATTCTCAACTTCACAAATTCCCCCTCCCCCCTCCATCGCCCCCATGGTGCACCGGGATCCTTCGCAACTTCAAAAATTTTCCACCATCGCCCCCCAAAGAATTGTTTACATAATATTATAGTCACTACAATCAAATAGATTAAAATATGGTAGTTTAATACAATACAATTAAATTGCACAAGTAAGGCTTATTCAAGTGAGGACACTAGAATAAACCTTATCATGATTTGGTATTAAAGCAGTAAACACAAACGCAAACATTTCCCCGTCAATCGGATATGTAGCACGTGTGCAGTACCGGTTCGGAAACCTACACCATCTTAAATCAGACAGTAAGTTTTGACCGTAATACGGACCTTCTTCAAGAAATCTGCCAGTCCACCATCGCCTTCTCCTAGGTAAGCTAACCTCATTGTGTAGAATTAAATATAAACCAGCACAAGCTAGAAGAACGTTGACGCCTTCTTCAGTCAACATCTCGAGAAACACTGCCTAGCTAGTGTGGACACAAAACAATGACAAACATTTGTTTGCGAACAGTTGCGAAACAATTTGAAAACTGTAGATAAACTTGAAACAAGAAACTGTTTGTAAACAGTTTGTTGTTTCTTGTTTGCAAGTGTTGACTAGGCTTTACAGACTGTCCAAAATTGCCTTACTTTGCTATCTCATGTCGTGTTTCAATTCTTCGCAAGTCTGTACATTTCACTGCTGTTTGAATTCCATCCAACCGGTAAAATCTTGTTTACTCTACACCAAACGAAAGATCGAAGTTTTCTCTACAAAATGGTATAAAGATATAATAAAATACAGGGTGAGTTTTAAATGACCCCACCCCCTCTAATTTTTTCCGCATTTCTTAAGATTTCGACTCCTAACTACCGCCGAACATCATTGATTAGTTTATATTTTCTTTTGATGAGGTTCACATTTTTGGCCTCCATCTTGGATCCTCCATGTTGGAATGAACTTTTATTTTTTAAATGTAAAGGTAAGGTTGTGACCCATCATTTCAAACTATTTTTTTCCGTAGAACACGATGCCGCAATCGATTTTTAACTATCTGCTTTCGTTCTCGAGATATTAACAATTTTGTAAAAAATTTCAAATTTTTAAAAATCCCTTGTTTTTACGGAAAAAAATAGTTTGAAATGATGGGTCACAACCTTCCCTTTACATTTAAAAAATAAAAGTTCATTCTAATATGGCGGATCCAAGATGGCGGCAAAAAATGTGAACCTCATCAAAAGAAAGTATAAACAAATCAATGATGTTCAACGATGGTTGGGAGTCGATATCTTAAGAAATGCGGAAAAAATTAGGGCGGGGGGTGGGGGAATTTAAAACTCACCTTGTATGTAGAAACTAATCGAATTGTAGGCGTTATCTCGGTTAAAAATTGTGATGTTTCATTGGTCTGTCCAATTGCAAGGGTTTACAGAAACGTTTGTATTTTGAAAAGTGTAAGAGTGACGCCTGATTGGAAAACTGTTTTAGAAAGATAACATCTTGACGAATCCAATGGTATCTTCATATTATTGATAAAAATAAAAAATAAGCGCCATTGAGCTTTAGAAACGTGGGAAAGTTGAGTATAATTGCTGTATGATTCTCGCGCGGGAATAGGTTTACAGAAATCTACAATTTTAAAACGATGATTACATATGTAAACATACGTTTTAGAAAAAACTTCCTAAATACAAAAGTTAAAGTTTAAATCATTTCCTTTCCAAAATGATTTATTGCGATTGGATGATTTTTAGACCGTGAAATATTCATTGCAAGTAGAGTTGTCAAAGTTGATCTATTTGAAGTGCCACGATCCCTCGACTACACAAATTGAGTACCTAGTTTGACAGTTGTAGGGTTAAAACTAAAATAATATTTATTTTACATACTTTGTTGTATGTTTTAGTTCAACATATGGTAAATTATATACATTATTGTAATCCAACACTATACATAAAGAAAATAAATCAGATTTTTTTTAAATAAGTTTATTAAAAAAAAACTATTAATGTACTTCAAACAAGAGTATGACGTTTGCTCAAGCATGGAGTCGTTCAGTAAATTAAGAAAGTTTCCATGCAAAAGCAAATAGAGAGACTTTGTAACTTTCCTAGTTACTCTACTTTGTACACAGAATTAAAACAAGTATTAAAAAAGATTTTAGTAATGAAATATTAAATTACATTTCAAAACATTCTTTGTTTAAAGTTTAGTGAATTATTTTTAAACAGTACACTGTCAAAAAGGCAACTATAAATCTATAACTTTTAAAAATTTGTTTTTTGCCTTTTATTCCTAAAATTAAATTACTTCCTCAATTTTATTGATTATTTACAATAATATTAACATTAACATATTTTCGATAATAAAAAATGGTGGAAGCGCCTGATGAAAACAATTAAAGTTTTTTTACTTTAGTTGTACATTAATTATAAATAAGCGGTACCATACATACATTCTCACAAACATATTATAATTATTAAACAGATTCACTGTGATTTCATAATTGTAGGAGTGCTGGGAGAGGTGATATGAAAGTAGGAGATTAACTAATAAATATTATTATTAGCTAGAGAGAAAACTATTGGATCGATTTCGAATGAATTTGCACCAAACACTTCAATTAGGCTTATATAGATTCACTAAAAAATCTTTGGAAATATTTCGAAAAACAACCCCCTTTTCGGCCAAAAAACTCCCAAAATCAGTTATTATTATTATTAGCTAAACGAGAATTTTTAGAAAGATGCGGTTTTTGCATATAGTAGTGTACATTAAGGGCTACAATTAGGCCAAATTTTATCAAAATCGTTATAGCAGTTTTTTTATAAAATGAATAACTGATTTTTGGGGGGTTTTTTTGCCAAAAAGGGGGTTGTTTTTCGACATTTTTCAAACCCTTTTTACATTGAAGGCAACTATACAGGCCTAATTGATTTGTTTGGTGCAAGTTTGTTCGAAATCGATTGAATAGTTTTCTCTCTAGCTTCGTATACAAACAGACATACAGACAGACAGTTTTTAAAAACCACTTTTTGAACTCAGGGGATCCCAAAACGAATATTTCCACAAAAATCTAAACATCGATTTTTTGCGATCACTATACTTTCTCTATACTATAGTATAGTGAGAAAGTAAAAAAAAAATGGAAGCTGTAATAACATTTATCTTCTGGTGTTCAAATGTTTCCTCTCGCACCAAAACAATTTGAAAGCAGTATCCTAAAACGTGATTTTGTTATTGTTGTAACTATATATATACAAAAAAACACATAATTTATAAATTTGTGAATTACAGTTTTGCAATGAAATAACGTAATTGTTGGATTTAAAACCAAATGTGCAAAAAACCATTAAATAGTCTATTATTGTAAAAATCTTATACAGTTAAGGCTTATTTCATTTTTACTTTCTTACTATTCTATAGTGTAAAGTATAGTGATCGCAAAAAAAAAATTGATGTAGAGATATTTGTGAAAATATCTGTTTTGGGACCCCCTGAGTCCAAAAAAGTCTTTTTACAAAATGTCTGTCTGTGTGTCTGTATGACTGTATGTATACAAAGCTAGAGCGAAAACTATTCAATCGATTTCAAACAAATTGGCACCAGACTTGTCAAGTAGGCCTGTATAGAAGCACGAAAAACAGTTTTGAAAATTTTATGAAAAAAAACCACCTTTTTGACAAAAAAAAAACCCCAAAAAATAAGTTATTATAAAAAAAATGGCTCTAACGATTTGATAAAATTTGGTTTATTTGTAGCCTTTAATGTACCTTATCGTATACCGTTTATTTCCTGGTACCGATTATTTACTAACACATCGACACAGCCTCTTACGTTTGTATACGAAAACACTGTCTAGGACACGCTAGGTTTTTTCCAAGAACACGCTAGGTTAGTCGCATTTGTAAAATAAAAAGCTCAGTAGTCCCCCTTAGCTATTTGAAACATATTTTTGAATCTTGGTATTTTCAAATAAACTACACAATTTTTTAAATACTTTAAAATTTAATTATGTTTTACAAAACACGAATAGAATTAACGGCTAAACAATCATAATTTTTTTATTTTAGATATTTTCAAACCTACCGGCCGACGCACAGAGTATTGCGTGCTTCGCACGTCAACCTCCATATTGAAACTATTTTCAATACACAGTGCATTGCATGCTTCGAACGCCAATCCCCTTATTGGCAGTATTTTCAATACACAGAGCATTGCGTGCTTTGTATGCCAACTCCCGTATTAGTCTATTCTCAATACACAGTGCATTGCGTGCTTCGCACGCCAACCCCCGTATTGGGAGTGTTTTCAATACACAGTGCATTGAGTGCTTCGCACGCCAACCTTCTTCTTGGGAGTATTTTCATTACACGGTGCATTGCGTGCTTCGCATTCCAACCCCCGTTTTAGGAAGATTGGCACGCCAACCAACGTATTAGGAATATTTTCAATACACAGTGCAATTTTCAATAATATTTTACAAAACACGTATAGAATTAAAGCCTGAACAAGAAAAAACAGGCAGTCGTGGGACTGCCGTCAGAAGTGGAAACATTTTTGCTTCATATAGTTAAATTTATTTTCGAGTTTAAAGAAGTATTTTTAATCAATGTATTATTGTTGTAATAGGATCGTTGTAAACATAACCTCAAACTATAATGTACATTGGGTTTACAGATGATGGGTGAAATCAACTGTTATATTAAAATATGTTACTCGTACATACATTCCTTTTTAATTGTTGGTGACGGTGACGTCCCTCGAGTTCAATGATTTTCCTCACGCAAAAAAGTGCCTAACGCGAATAAAGAAGTTTTTACTTCAATAATAATTTGTTTTTATTGTAGATGTTTTCAATCCATGGACCTACCCTTTTTCATAAAACTATCAGTGCCTTCTTTCCTTGCTGTCGGTTTCCATTGCAATCCTATAATAGGATTACACCTTTCTCGATGTTTTATTTTCATTTATATTTTTGGACTAAAATATTTTCTCAATTATATAATCTGGAAAAAATATAAACTAAAGCTTTTCAGTGCGTGCTAGTCCCACTTTGGTTATTGAAATAGGAAGTTGTTAAAAAGATTATGTCTTCTAGTTCTATATGTTTTTTCCTACGACTGGTTTGAAAATACAAATTTATGTTGAGAATCTGTCCCTGCGTACCTTGGGTTGAGGAGAACTGGATGAAGAAAGTTCGGGTTTCTGTTGATAGCCATTCGGAGGTTTAATGGCCAATCAAGCCGCATATTGACACAATCATCACTCACGTGTTTTTGATTCCTTTGTTAATACGTTACTGCCTACAAAACACTCTTGTCCAAGTCGCCATTATTCTCAAAGTTATTTAAAATTTGATATTCATGAGCATCACAAAATTCAGATGAATTACCAGCTTGAATTGCATTAAGGAACATTTTCAAATTAATGTCTTAGTCCGATTTCTCTAAGCCGTATTGGTCCAATATATTTAGAATTAGAAAATACTTAAAAATAAAATTACTTTTAATAACTAATTAAAACTGATATTTTTCTATACTTTTTTTTTCAAAAACCGTTTATTAAGAAAGCAATTTATGTTCAAATGTCTCTAAAATACTTTATCATTTTTGAATAGTTAACAATTTATTTATATGTGCATACAATATATATATATATATATATAATGTTGAACATATTTTAAAAGTGTACAACGTATATTCAATAAACGGTACCAGATAACTGCCACATACTTTCTTCCAGTTTAAACTTTATTCCTTCCCAAGAGTAGCTTAGGAGGTGGTTATTTAAAATTGTAAAAGTAGGACATACCATGTAAAATATTAGACGCATGTAACACACATCCAACATCCAAAAATCAGTTATTATTACTACCTAAAGGAGAATTTTTAGAAAGATGCGGTTTTTTGCATATGGTAGGATACATTAAGGGCTACAAAAAAGCAAAATTTTATCAAAACCGTTAGAGCCGTTTTTGAGAAGTTTAGATTTTCCTCGTTTTTTTGTTTGGGGGTAAACCAACTTAAAAAATAAAAAAACACCTGGAGATATTCCAGAACTACACCTAACTACCAAATTTCATCAAAATCGGACAGTTGATGTGGTTTCCAGCTGTGTACACATCCTAACAGACACACGGGTAGACATCACCACAAAACCACTTTTTAGGGTTCAGGTAGCACCAAAACAGATAATTCCACTAAAAATTCAAATTCGAAAATTTTAAAGAAAACAATACTTTTTCCATATACTACGTATAGGTGGGAGAAAGTAAAAATAGACAGGAAGTTTATTATTGTAACGATGAAACATATGTGATAATTGTTCGCAAATTGATAAATTCTGTAGAAAATGTACAGGGGGCGACCATTTTTATGCAGTTAGGCAAAATACTACAAGCTATTAAACAAACTAACGTTGCAAGCTGAAAACTGAGGATCCGAACTAGTTTGTATCAAGATCAGCAATACTAATACCTAGCATCATTTGAACATACAAGGAAAATTTATAAGAGATATTCTGTATCGCTCTAATTTCCGCGGGGCGTGTGGTGATGTGTTAAAATTCAAATTTTAAAAGACGTATGCCATTGCGATGTAAATGATAGATTAAAAATATATATTGACTAAGGGAAACCCCTGCGTGCTCCGCACGCCAACCACTTTGGAAGTTTCTATACACATGTTATGTTTTCTTTATAATAAAAGTGTAGGATTAATAATAACCCCAAATCTAAGATGGTAAATAAAGTTAAATGTTCAAATTAAATTAATTCGTATATTTTATAACAGCAGTTATAATAAAGGTTAAAAGACCCAGCTAAGCTCAGGTTTACACTTTAATAAAAACCTAACCTAGAAATTATTGCATCAAAGTTTGAAATCAGCCTTGGAAATCAGCTGATTTTTCTGGCATTTTATTCAATTGGTTGCTATTGTAATGAATGTAAATACTTTCAAGAAACATGACGGTTTATCTATTTAGGCCTAACCTGAAACTTTTTACTACTAAATTTACAAATATTTAAATAAAAAATGTTTTTATTAAAATGAATTATACCCTATGTTATTAAGGGATAGTGTAGCTTTTTATTAGTAAAACTATTTTTCAATCGGTTCAGTAGTTCCAGAGATTACCCCCTACATACAAACAAACAAATAAACTTTACCTGTTGTTATAATGTTTATACTAATATTTATGTAATATTAGTATAGATAATAGGCCTAATATTAATTATTACTACACTGTCTACAGTGTTATTGAAAGAATCACTACTAACGAATAATATAGATACTCGTTAATTAAGATATTCAATAGGTTTGTTCATCCAATAATATTAAGTTTGAATTTTCCCTAATGAAGTCAGTACTAACCGTCGTTAAAGGTCTCCTTTATTTAAAAAAAAAAAAACGTAAACTAATAAAATGTTATAATTGTACAACAACCTGTACTATGCAATATCCGTAGGGGTTATCATTATGACTATTTAAACAACAATGCTATGTTCCAAGAACTTAATTTTAATTAGACTGAGAATGTTTCAAATGTACGTAATCACATGAGTGTTTCTAGGAAAAACATCTGTGATTACTTTTTGGCTTTATTCCAATAGACAGTACATTACAATATAATATTAAGGAATATTTTGAAATAAAATTAAATTATAATGATGCAAGCAACAATAGATCCGAGGTAGATCTCAGTATATGATTTTTTTGCATGAGGAGTTAAAAATGTATAAGCACATACCCTGTTGGTACCGCTCACTAGGTATGGCTCTAGCCGACCCACTAAAACACATACCTCTTTCTTTGCCCTTTATGACTCGCGACGGGATCACCATGCAGCCTACTTCATCATGAATCAAGGGTCCGTCTTCAGCTTACCTCAGCTGTTCTTCTTCATTCCATCTAATGATTAAATTAATCAATCTTTCAATAATCTTCAATTTTTCCTCTTCTATCATCATAACCACCAGGCTTTCCCGGGAGATCGTTGACCCAAGCTGTGTTTCCAGAACTTCTCGCTCTGTCTTCCATCGTATACACTGAAAGAAGGCGTGCTCTGCGCTGTCTTCTTGCGCCTCACAATCCAGACAGCGGGCCTCTTCTGATCTCCAAAAGCGATGTAGGTACGCCCGTCTCTTGTCAGTGTCTGCGTCAGATAGTAGCTCGACTCTCCATGTCGTATATTTACCCATTCCTCGATGTTGGGAATCATTCTATATGTCCAACGACCGGATACATCCTCATGCCATCTTTCTTGCCACTTCGTGAGAAGTCTCCGCCTTGCATTCAACTTTATATCAGCCACTTTTACATCTTTCCTCTCGTCAAATATCTCGCTCCTTTCCCAGGCCCAAAGATCTACTGGAGTTATTCCAGCCACTACCTTTACCGCGCCTTGGGAGACTGTCCTATACGCCGCAGCGACTCTTAGTGCTACTCGCCTCTGTATTGACAGTAACTTTCTAATATGCACCTGCTTGTTCATTGCTTCGCTCCAGGCCGGTGCAGCATGTAATATTATGGAGTTAACGACACTATCGAATAACCCTCTTTTCACTTCTCTCGGCCCTCCAACATTGGACATCAAGCGTGCAAGGTTTCCAGCGACCATGGCAGCCTTGTTTGCCACCTTCTTCACGTGAGGTCCAAAAGAAAGCAAACGGTCTACTTCTACTCCCAGTTTCAGTATATGATTTAGAAAATTATATAACTATATGTTTCTTATTTACCCCACTATATGGCATTTATTTAAATTTTATAAACACAAAATATTATAACGTAATTTATCCACAACATATATATTTATCCTTACGTTGCCTTAAAATAATATGATACAATAATATAATGTAAAATCAAAAACACTCTATTTGATTGGGTTTTAATTTATATTCCTTACCCAAAAATGTTATTCATTACTTGATTATATAAAGTGTAACTAAAGCTTTTAATAAAAATTAAAACTGTTTACGTATTATTAAAATCACGTGACAGTCTTAATTTGTCTACGTGAAGTTTACTGTTTAAAGTTTGAATCAATATTAAACTTCGATGTCATTAAGATTTTACTCAGCGAACTTAGAGATTAGGGGACACGTGACCAGAGTATTTCAACTCATTACCTTTGCAAGTAGAAACTTTAACCTGATAAAGTAGAACATCTTATCAAGAAGTTACTTTTACTCTCAAGAGAATACGTATGCTTGAAGAAACTTTATAAAACAAAGTATCTTTTTAGTTGAAGTAAAGTGTAAGTGTAGTAAACGGTAATTATGATAATTTAATACATTTTATGATAATTAATATAAATATATCAAATTTTTTAGCTCGTATTATTGAAATTATTAATATTTCTAATATAAATAAATCATGAGTATTAGTTATAGATATTGTGATTTGTAATCAAATTATTAGTTTTAATTTTTTTTATTGTTATTTTTTCATTCCTTTAATTACAATCAGAAAAACAAACAAAACAAGACAAGATTTAGATAACAAGCGAAAAATATAACACTCTTTAATAACAGAAATAGCTAAATAAATTGAAATATGACTCTACAATAAATTGCTTAAAACAAAATACACAAAAAAAAAACAAGAAACAAAATTACTTAAATTCTAAAAAAAAGAAAAGAAAACAAAAATTTAAGAAGAAAACATAATGGAATGGAACAATGCAAACTAAATTTGCTGCATATTTCTCAAGTAAAGAAAAACAATGTTATTGTTTAATCAGTGGTAGCTTTTATTTGATAATTTTCGGTTTACTTTTTTACCCATGTTGACACTTATAGTTTTGGTTTTAACATAAATGACAGTTTTTGGTTTTACTATCAATATTTGATTTCATACTTTAATGTGCTCTAAAACTCCTTTTAAAAAAACTCTATAATAGATTACAGTTAATATCTTTAAATATAAAACTTATTTCAAAATTTCTATTTTAGGTAATTACGAAACTTTCATGAACATGTTTAACATAAATTGCTATTTATTTTGGTATATGGGATACTTTTTAGTTTCTAAACAATACCTCCATTATTTAATTAAAAATGTATTATTACGTTCGATGTAACTATCGTCTTAAAAATACGTATTTTGATTTATTCCTGTCACAAACAATCTTTTGTGTAGACTTTGTAACCAGTAAATGGTTTGTCCCGTCTTTTAATTTTCCTATAGCAAACAATTTCCAGAAATATCACCATTACTGAATATCTCAAAACAGAGCTTAGACTGTACTATACAGAGCTGTACTCATGTAAATATTTAAAGAATCAAGTTAAATTAATAACAAGAAAAAATATGATAGTACAATAATAATTATACTGATTTTAAATTACCAAATAAATCTTACCTAACCAAAAGATTTTACAAATAATATTATTATTTATTAGTTGCCAATAAATGCAAAACGTATAAAGTTTTTTTATACTAAGATTTTACTTCAAGTAATATTATGAACAAAGTATATATGGACATTTGACACAACTAGGCCTATAACCTTTACTTTAAATAAAAAAAGTACAATATATTTTTGTTAGTAACTTATATTATTTATAATTTGACATTACAGTATATACTTAGTTAAAATTTCAAAAGTAAAATGATAAAACACAGAGCACAAAACTGACAAGGTGTCATTTTATATAAAGTTTATTAAATACCTTAACTCAGCTTACAAAGTGTTGAGTGCAATTTTACACAAAATTCCCCTTTTGAGAAACTGACAACTTATGTGACACGATGTAAAATAAGTGGATCTCTCATTTAATATTTACATTTCTACACTTCTATATACAAATAACTGAAACTTAATTAAAATCCCTCACTCGAAGCCTTTATTGCTTTTGTATTTGCTTACATTCCATATTTATTTTACTAAATATCATACATTGTTAAAGGTTTCAAACTCCAGGTGTGTATTTTTGCTTTACGTTGTATAAATTATAAAACACAATTAGAGAATATTATTTAAGACTCGGTACAACCAATCATTCATAGTAAAAATTAACAGTTCATGATTTGATTAAAAAATTAAAGCACTACTACTTGTTTGGGTTGAAATGTTTAAAAGCCAACAAAATAGTAATACATTTTTTTTATTATTTGTCTGAATTAACCATATATAAAATACAGTAAATTAATATACCACAAAAAAACGTTATTATAAAAAACATAGATTTTGAAACTGCTTAGTTATTGCAAAAAGCATTAACGAAATGTTATCACTGTTTCGCAATACTGTAGTTACAAAATAAATAAATAATGACGTTCAATCTATACAAAACTTATAAATGTAATAGAAACAATAATTCCACTCGTAATGTTTGAATCCCTTAACGGGTAGTTAGCAAATTGTGTAAACTTTGGATTAACTATACTAATTTATGTTTTTTTTCTTTTGTTCCAGTTGTAGGCTATGATTAGTTATTGTTTCACGTACAGTAGTTATTGTTCACAAATTGTTTTCATTTATTGGTTTTCTGTCAACACAATGAAGACCAATGAAGGATGCATTAAAGCTGTTTAATAAGCTTTTATCATGTACTAAAATATATCTATACTACTATTATAAAGAGGCAATATCTGTTTGTTTGTATGTAGTTGGTAATCTCTGGAACAACTGAACCGATTGAAAAAATAGTTTTACTAATAAAATGCTACAATATCCCTGAGTAGCATACGCTATAATTAATTTTGATAAAATCATTTTCTATTTAAAATATTTGCAAATTTAGTCGGAAAAAATGTTTAGGTTAGAATTACCATTGCAACCGATTAAATAAAATAACAGCTAAAACAGCTGTTTGCTCCAATAGTTCCGTCAACACCGTCAAACTTTGAACCAATTATTTGTACTTCTAACGTTTAGGTTAGCTTTTTATTGAAGTGCATACCTGAGTCGTGCTGGATTTTTAACCTTTATTATACCTGCTGTTAAAAAATATACAAAATAATTTTATTTAAAATTTTAACATTATTTACCATCTTAGCTTTGGGGTTATTATTAATAATACACCTTTATTATAAATAAAACATAACATGATTATGTGTATAGAAGGTTCCAACAGGGGTGGCGTGCAGAACACGCAGGCGTTTCCCCTAGTATCGAATAATGTTTAATTTAAATTCAACGCTAACTTCTCCTGTTACAATTGCTTATTGCCTTTTAATTACAATAATTATAATAATTGATATGCAATCAGATTTGTATTGAAATAAAATGTATATTCATTATATATATAAATAATTTTTCGAATGTATTAAAATATGAATCTAATTATAATAACAACATAGTTCAAACAGTTTTATAAAAAAAAGAAAATATGTTAAAAATATGAATTAACCAAATAATTAGTAACAAAAACTAAACATAGGTTATAGAAACTAATAACATTCTAAGGTACAATATTTCTTTTTACAAACAACAAATTATTAAAATTTAATATTTAAAGTTACTCATTTCCAATACAATATGTCAAAAATAAATATGTTTGCAAAACGGAATGTAATAATTATTTAAAAAAAGCATCAAATAAGAGACTTTGGTAATAATATTTTATGACACAAAAAATCTAAATAACTTAGAATTACAGAAGAAGGAATACGAAATGCATGTTACTCCTACATCAATGATTTGTCTAGGTGATGCTTGATGAATAAAACATTTGTATTAGATATGAAGATTGCTATGGGAATATAAATCCTTCGTTTGTTGTATGAAATCAACATTTTGACCAAGAGCAAACAAACTATCTATATGGTAAGAAGTTTTTTACTCCCTCTTATTATTTGAAATGTAATTAAGTGGTGCTATGGTGACGATTCTGTATTAAATTACTGGTTCGTTTTGATTGTTAATTTAAATTTATCTAAGCTATCAGTTTATAGTTTGAAATTTTTGAGGCTTAAGTACTCAATGGATAAACATTTAGTTTAATTAAATACGATGTTTGTCGCAGAAAAATACAGGCAAATCTATTGTTGTAATTAGTAAGGGTATCGAAAAGCATAATTCATTAAAAATCCTGTCTAGTAATGTATTGTATAATGACAATTTGCAATATTATTAAACAACTATAAATGATGTAAGGTAGAACTACGTAAAGTTAGAGCATTAAATCCATAAATTATTATGTTGCGACGTTTCTTGATTTATGGGCCCATTTGTGATGCCATTAGGCCCATACTTATGGAAGAAAATTAACCGTACTTTGTACCTTAATTCAGACAATTTAAAAGAAAAACCTAACTTTTTACGTTAGTACTATTGTAACAGTTAGGTATCATTATTTATAAGGTATGCAACATTTCAAATATTTTATTATGAAATTAAGTAAAGTATTTGACGGATATATTCTTTAAAAAATCTTTTAATAAATTTACTGCTTTTGTTGGAAGAAGTCTGTGTCTTTTAAATGTAATTAGTGAAAGTCAAACTATATTTTTTCTATTAACTAAGTTTTACAAAATTAACAACTTTTGTTTTATCCATTAGAATATGAGACGCGTATTAACAAAAATGTGAGATGTGTTTGGGTTTGCTTGTTGTTAAGGTCAAAAACCAGATTGAAGTAGAGCACACTTTGTACAATTTCTAGCATTAAAGTTAAAATATATTTATTTTGAAATAAATAGCAGAATAACGGAATAGCCATGGGTTCGCCTTTATCAGGGATCATGGCTGAAATCTTCCTCAACCACATAGAAAATGAAAACATAATGAATGCAAAAAAAAAATCAAGAAAAATATTATCTACTACCACAGGTATGTAGATGACATACTATGTTTTTAATGGCTCGTCAAGACAGTTAAAAAACCTTAACAAATACCTCAATAATCTACACCCTTCTCTCAAGTTCACAAGTGAAATAGAAATTGACGGCAATATAAGTTACCTAGACTTAAACATTAGTAAAATAGATAACAATCACCGTTTCAAGATCTACAGGAAGCCTACCCAGACTAATCACACCATACACGCTTCATCCAAACATCCAGAGTCACACAAAATGGCGGCATACAACAGCATGGTATATAGCGTTGAACGTCCCAATGGAACATAATGATTTTACTGCTGAAATCAAAGTAATAAAATACATAGCACAATGTAACGGCTATAACTCTTCCATAGTTGACAAATGCATCCATAAAATAAAGAAGAAACGGAAACAACTTAGGGCTTCTCCGATCAAAAAAGAAGTGAATGGTAGTAACAAGAGTAAAATGAAATACATTACAATGGATTATACACCACCATTCGCAAAACAAACCCGCAACATATTTAAAAAAACTCGGGTACTGTATCTCACACAGAACCAATAACAGTCTACAGCGTTTTTTAAAACACCCTAAACCTAACCAAGATAAGTACTTTAGATGGAGGCGTATACAAACTCCACTGTGATGATTGTGAGAAACAGTATATCGGTCAGACAGATAGATCTTTTAAAACTCGCCTTAAGGAACATTTACCCAATAGCAGAAATATAGATTCAATCCATTCGTCATATGCAGAACATCTAATAGATAGCCGCCACAATTACACCAATATACAGAATAACTTGACCATATTGCACAAAATGATAAAAGGACACAAATTGAACATAATGAAAGAATTGGAAATTTATAAGCACAAAAAGGTTAATCCTTCAAACATTTTAAATGATAAATTAAATTTCACTTCTAATTGTATATATGACTTAATTTTTGAACTTCAGAATAAGGCCAAAGGTACAAATCTGATAAGGAATACCTGAGGTAGCATTCTCCCAGTACAACTCAGTGAAGAAACATGTGGCCTAAGTATGGCGAACAGAAACAATTTTAATTTTTAATTTTTGACAACTGTCATATCTGCACAATTATTTATGTTTATTGTGTTGTTATGTATGTGATATTTATGTAAACAATGGACTAGTATTAGTGTTGTTGGCTGGCCTGATGATGCTGCCTGTGGCAGCGAAACATGTAGCCATACTTTGAAAAACAAGTACTACTATTGACTGAAAATTAAGGTATGTTGATTGATTAAAGTAGTTATAAAGCTAAACAATGAATATTTAAATATGTACTGGAACAATTTGAATGGTTGTACAAAGGTACTGTTTTTAACTTTCATCTGTTTGTTTAACTCTTTAAATCCATTTATAGATATATTTGAAACACTTTTGCGTCCAACGATGCATAAAGAGCCAACTTCCCTCCATACTCCTTTTACAGAACAATAGAATCCATAGCGGTGGCATCAGCTGCAACAAACGCTCAACAGGAATTATTCAAACTCATTCAAATAAATCTCAACTCAAACTGTAGGCTTTGTTTTTATTGCCACTTGCAAATAACTACGTCCGTGCCATGTTTATATAATTTATCAGAATGCATTTTCACCAAAGTATAAAAGACGTTGAAAGGTCTACTAATCTAAATATATATATCTATATATATATATAAAAGCCAAATCCACTGACACACTGATCACGATTTCTCAAAAACTACTAAACGGATTGGAACGAAATTTGGTATGTAGCTTTCCCTAGAGCCATAGGTCCTCACTAAGAAAGGTTTAAAAAAAAAATCGAAATAGTAGGGGTGTTTGGGGTGTCAAAGTTACTAAATCACGATTTCTCCGAAACTACCCCACGTAGCACACATACGAAAAAAAAGACGTCGTTTAATGGGATAGATGGTAAATTAACGGTAATTCGTTAATTATTTTACGTCTTTTTTAACACGTCGGTTTTTCGATTGTAATTTACGTTGAAAAAACGTCGCATAGTAGGATATAAAGTTGGAAAACGGTTAGTGGTTAATTTTTGACGTTTGTTGTAAAACGTCAGTTTTTCGATTGTAATCCTTAGTCGAAATAACGGTAATTTTCCGTTTAAGGGTAACGATTTTATTGAAAACGAAAACAGTCAATAGAAACGCCTGCTTGTGATCGCATGAAATATTCCTGTGGTTTTAAATTGAGACATACAAATATTACTGGACAAAAACAAGAAGAAACTCATCTCTGCACTCTAGAAGCCTACACACCCTATACTGTTAACATTCTGTTGAATTTGAATTTAACAGTTGGAATGGTTATAATTATGCATTAAAGGTAAGTTTTATAACAACTAATAATAATGTAATTATTTAACTATTGCAATAAATAAGTTGTATTTTCATAAAAAAAAATGAAATATAAGCATAAGCTAAACATTTTTTCGATGGTACATTTTCTTACCTAATTTACATATTATGTAATTAAAATAATGAATTGTATTTTATGTAAAATAATACAAAGTAAACAGAAAAGTATTCTTCTCGGTGCAAAACAGTGCATTCTTCAGTCACTTGCAACTTGCAAACGCAAACAGTGTTCCTGTGTTGTGGCTTGTGATACTGAACATCTCTTTTGACGGGACAGTTTAAAGTTTTATACAATTAATTACTCTTCAAAGTGTTAAATTTCAGATAAGTTCGTAGGCTACCTATTTTAACATTTAAAAATAACTTGGTAAACTAGGGCCTAGTTTGTGTATTGGCTATTTAAGTTAGTGTTTAATTATTTTTAGGTTATGTCGGTTTAAAAGTTTTATTAGATTATTATATTAGTTTTTAAAGACTTATTAGATGTTATATCATTTGCAGCCTAAGTTACATAAATAAATATAGATTATTTAATAATAATAACATCTTTCATGATATATGGTGTACATAGCGTACCATAAACAATAAGTAGTTAAATATTAGAAAAAGTAGGCCTAGCCTAGGCTAGCCTACTAGCAATCTATGGCCTTCCTATTACAGAAATGTATGAAGTTCATGTAACTATATGAAAAGCCTTTTCTTTTTTAGTGTTTTCAAATTTTCTTTATTACAAAATAGGCTAATAAAAATTACATAACGTTAGGTTATGGTGTAGGTTAGTTTTATAGCTCAATCATTATTAAAAATTGCATTACATAGTTTCTACACTTACTAGGTAATAAATTACAATAAGTAGTAAAATTTTTGTTTCGTAGCAAATTCTAGTCGGAAAACATGTAAGCAATTACTTTTATTAAACAAAATTCTGTAGCTGCAGCTGAGTTACGGTTTAAGGTTTACCTTCTTATCTAGATGGTAGCCTATTTGACAAGGTTATTTGGAGGAAGTTTACTATTCGACCCTAGGCTATCCTATTGTAACAGAAATGCAAGAATAATAATAAAAAAAAACCTAAAAGGTTCTAACCTATAGTATTTAGTCACAGTATGTTTACATGTATTCAACATTTAACGGTATAATGTAAAACAACGCCGTTGTCTGCAAAAATATTAGGCTAGGGTCGAATAGTAAACTTACACTGGTTTTTCTATGATCGTCACTGAATTAGCCTAATTGGGTAAGACTTACAACACGCTTCCTTGCAATATTGCTGCAGAGGTAGGCTAACTTAACACCATGTTAGCAAGAAAATTATGTATAATGTTTAAATGTTTATCATATTGTTTTTAATTACCTATAGTATTAAACGTAACAACAAATCTAATTAAGCCTATTAATAACAATTAAGGTAGGCTAGGCCTATTAAAAAAACCCTTTAAAGTAAACTTAAGTTAACTTACGTCTTGGTAAGTTATGTTAAATAGGCCTACATGTGAATTAATACAATACGGTAATACGACACTGCTTTACTTCCCTATCCAATGCTTTTACCGGAAAAATAAAGAGTTAGTACGGGTAAGTTACATAATATATTGTAAAATTGTAATAAAAACAAACTTAACTAGTTATCGTTTATCGGGATATGTGAAAATATAACACTTTTTATCAGACGATTAATATAAACAGGGTACCGTAACTTATAAATAATTTTGTCAATATTATTTAAAGACATAACACCAGATTACAACCTACGCTCTAAGAAATAATGCAATTGTATTTACCATATGTATGGGGTCATAGCTTGTTTTTAATGTTATACACATAATATATCCCATGTATAATAAGATAAAAACATAAAAAAATATCATCAAATGTAAACAGTGTGTATAATTTTATTGCAGTTAATACTTGCGCTAAACAAATGATCCAATTAGGCCTATATTACCATTATTATTACATGATATAGCCTGCATATAAAATTCAATTAGAATGTCATTCCATGTCAAATCAACAGTTTTACTACATTTTGAACCTGACAATTTCAGAAATCAATAAAATTTGGCAGGGAGGTTGCCTTTATGTGTAGAATAAGAAAAATACAAAATTTTATTAATTTATCTCTATTGGTTAGTGAGTTATGACTACATGAAATTCCCAAAAACGCACGTACTCGAAAACTTAAAACTTAAATTGTGCCTCTCCTACTGAAGATACAGAGCTGGAAAAAATGTAATTTTGTAGCATTTTTCATGGCCTTTAATATGGCATACAACACAATATAGTAACTTATAAGAGGAAAATTATTTTTCAAAATCAACTAAAATTTTTTATTTGGAATTTTTTTAAATGCGCCGGTTTTAAAATTTTGAAAAAAATTAGAATGAACCTTTATATACTTATAAACATATATTGTAAATTTAAACTTGGGATCACAATGGGTTCTAATATAAAACTTTGTTCATAAATAGGCTTGCATAGGTCTCTCAAGAAAAATTATACTTAAAATCCATAAAACTATATAACATTTACTCTAATTTATTTTTATGTAAAAAGCAACTTAAATCTATATATACAAAAACTTCTATGTTGGACTTTCATAACACTACAAATCATTTATGTAGTCATTAGCCTATATGCTTTAACTATTTTACTTGTTTCTTGTTCATTGAGGTTGTAAACTCTTCCCGCTGGGGGTCACTGAATTTACTTTACATAAGACATGATTTGCTGGAAGTCACAACACATCTTGTCTTGAAGGATAAGAGAAAGAAGCTGATGGACCAGCTGGGTGCAAGAAAGAAAACTTGACCTCATCAGCTGCTTCTTCTTTCGCCAAAACATATTCCAACCACCACTCATTCTCATTTATTATGGTTACATAACCACTGATTTCCTTGATTCAAATTTGGTCTTTTAATGCAGTTACTTTTTCAATTGATGAATCATTTAAAAGTGAAGCTTCAATGATGCCTCAGCCTCGTCATCAAATGGCTCTTTGACATTAGTGAAAAGTTTTTTTTCAGCGCAGAATTGCTTTTTTAAGTTTTAGTTGAAGAATAAGTTTTAGATCTACCCAACTTTTGTTTATCAATAGGTGACTCACCTAAGTCATGGAGAGAAGCATTTAATGTATTCACTACTGCTAATGGCGATGAAAAGTTATGGCATTCTGGATCAAAGTTGCCAACCGCATTTAACGTACTCACATTTTCTGATAGTACTTTAACGTACTACTATAACTATGTTTACTACTTTATTGTAGGTTAGTTATATATTATTTATAATAGTCACCATTAATTTATGGCTGTGAATGACATAATTTGTATTTGTTATAAAATAACCACTAGGCTATTTGTGAAACCAAACTTGCAACCTACAAAAAATGACAATTGGTTGTTGTAGACAAATTCTTAATTAATCTGGCAGCTTGATTCTAAGTGTTAAGTAATTTAATTAAGAAAAAAGTTTACTGTAGTCAAGATAAAGTCAATAAATATCCAATGTAGCCTACAAGTTCTCTATTACAAACTAAAACTTTGTCATTACAGTATTTGTTAAAAGATTTATTTGAACAGACATGAGCTACCAATACAAGATATTGGCAAACTAACATTCGCAGCATTTAGATATATACAACATGTAGAATTTGCAAAACTATTCTGCAAAGAGTGTCGAAGAGAAAATAATAATTTTAAGATTTAAACATAAGGTAGGCCTACAAAATATAAAAACAAGCTAGAACTGGGCGTAAAAAGATACAATCTATAAAGCGATGATATTGTTGCAATTTTTGTAACCCACACCAATATCAGATTTTATATAAACATTTACAGTAATTCACATCCAAACTATATTATGATTTCTTAGATATTTAACAACATAATTATAAAAAAACAATTGATATCAAGCGTTTAGCATCAGCCCCAAGTAGCCTACTATTCTTATTTCATTTACGGTATCTTAAGAGTAAAATTAAAAGACAAACTAATATGTATAGGTACCATACTAAGAATGTGTAGGACAAAATTTGAATAGGGATGGTGATAAAAAATTTGATAGTTCAAAAAAGAAGATATAATAGGCCCTAATATGGTACGGTTTTTATAACCAAAAACAAAGAAAAACCAGATTAGAATTTATTAAATACTGCAACTATTTTGCAATATAGATAGGTGTCGGTAATGTACAAATTCTGCATTTATTTTCAAGTACTGTACTGTAATGTATCATTTCATTGCAGCCTATTTAAGATCATAAATACATATATATTAATTAATTCTAAACCTATGTATGATAATAATCTTGAAAGACTTATGCTATTCCAGTGGTTTTGTTTATTAGCTCAAAATTCATATCAATCTTTCTTTGAATGTATCATTAATAATTAATAATGTATTTAGTTATTATTATCAGACCAGTGGAATATTTTGATTAAATACTATGTATTTTTATGTTAATTAATAGTTTTAATACAAAAGCACAAATTTATCAATTTTGATAGTTTTAATTACTTTTAAGAATAATGACTATATTGGCAAAAACATTAAAATTAATATGTAATAAAACTTAAGTGATTTCAGTGGAAATATTTTGTTTCAGAGTCATTTTTTGTGTGCTGTTGAGGACCAATACAATTTATAAGAAGTGACAGGAAGCCACAAAGGGTTATGAAAATGATTTTAAACTGATGTGGCTCGAAATTATAATTTTGCAGGAAGAGCACCTTCAAGTTGTCTTCCAAATAATGTTGAAGATTATTTCCTTCATTGTAGCTAGGTATGTACCACATCTTTATGAGGTTATAGTAGTAGGTTATTGTAGTAGTGAATATGTAGGCTACTATAGCTAACTTATTCTTTCTTAGGAAATTAAGTTTAAAAAAGAAACTATGGTAATCTCCCCTTTTTCGTCAGGTTGCATGAAAAATATTACTAATTTGTTCGCCCATGGTTTAAAAGACCGAGCCAAGGGAATAAGCAATAAAAGTAATATACAAACTTAGTTGAACAAGTTTATTTTACAGAAAGTTAGTCTAGTAACTTAATTGGCTATAAATGGTTATGTTATATTACATTTTTCTAGTTATGAAATTAAATTTATAAAATCTTTAAACAAAAACTATCTAAGGTAAAATTATATTAGACTTTTATATTTTTTTAAACTAGATTGTTGTAGCCTAAATTGAATTTGATTGTCTTTTTATTTGTTCACTAATTTTCTGGTCTGCTTCTCTATCAACTACAGCACACTGGTTGCAGTAGCTTGTCGTGTGCTCTTTACAAACATATCTATTGCACTCTGCACAGGTGACTTTCGATTTGTACGCCAGGAACAGTAACAACACTTAAAAACACACGCCTTGCTATATTTATCGTAAGTTTAGTATTGTACATAAAAATTATAATTGGCGGGCAAATCAATATAATAAACAATTTTATAGTATCGTGGTTTTTAGCAAACAATTATAGAAGAAAGACCGATTAAAATAATAATCTTAAATGTTGACATTTACGAAATTTTAGATTTGGTTACATGTGTATCACATTTATCATGACTTGCCTTCCTGTGGCACCTGGAGCTCGGGGACGCCTGTCCTGTTGGGTTCCCACCAGTTTCTTGATGTTCTGTTTCAACTGTTTCTGAAAATTTTCGATCTTTGAAGCAAAAAAGGCATGGAGAGGTATTTTGCAAGTCTTTTAAGAAATTGTTTTCTCAGTTCATCATCATTAGTATTAGCCACATGTAGGTATAATATAAGAATTAACTCCAGCAATATTTAGAAGTGCGAAGAACAAAGCCATAGACCACCTGTTGGTTTTTCTTTAGGAATGAGAAGACTTCAAGGCCCCTGAAAAATATAACAATCCGAAAAACGCCTTTATTTTAACATTAGTAGTATCCTTGGCATTCCTTTCTCTGGCATAGTTTGGTCTGAGCTTCGCTATTTGAATATTAGTAAATCTAACAATATCATCGGTAAAAAATAAACTGAAACAGTCTCGTGGTTCAGTAGCAT
>JAGFPH010005434.1:44622-61843 GCA_018207615.1 Philaenus spumarius | reverse complement strand
CAGTTTAAAGTTTTATACAATTAATTACTCTTCAAAGTGTTAAATTTCAGATAAGTTCGTAGGCTACCTATTTTAACATTTAAAAATAACTTGGTAAACTAGGGCCTAGTTTGTGTATTGGCTATTTAAGTTAGTGTTTAATTATTTTTAGGTTATGTCGGTTTAAAAGTTTTATTAGATTATTATATTAGTTTTTAAAGACTTATTAGATGTTATATCATTTGCAGCCTAAGTTACATAAATAAATATAGATTATTTAATAATAATAACATCTTTCATGATATATGGTGTACATAGCGTACCATAAACAATAAGTAGTTAAATATTAGAAAAAGTAGGCCTAGCCTAGGCTAGCCTACTAGCAATCTATGGCCTTCCTATTACAGAAATGTATGAAGTTCATGTAACTATATGAAAAGCCTTTTCTTTTTTAGTGTTTTCAAATTTTCTTTATTACAAAATAGGCTAATAAAAATTACATAACGTTAGGTTATGGTGTAGGTTAGTTTTATAGCTCAATCATTATTAAAAATTGCATTACATAGTTTCTACACTTACTAGGTAATAAATTACAATAAGTAGTAAAATTTTTGTTTCGTAGCAAATTCTAGTCGGAAAACATGTAAGCAATTACTTTTATTAAACAAAATTCTGTAGCTGCAGCTGAGTTACGGTTTAAGGTTTACCTTCTTATCTAGATGGTAGCCTATTTGACAAGGTTATTTGGAGGAAGTTTACTATTCGACCCTAGGCTATCCTATTGTAACAGAAATGCAAGAATAATAATAAAAAAAAACCTAAAAGGTTCTAACCTATAGTATTTAGTCACAGTATGTTTACATGTATTCAACATTTAACGGTATAATGTAAAACAACGCCGTTGTCTGCAAAAATATTAGGCTAGGGTCGAATAGTAAACTTACACTGGTTTTTCTATGATCGTCACTGAATTAGCCTAATTGGGTAAGACTTACAACACGCTTCCTTGCAATATTGCTGCAGAGGTAGGCTAACTTAACACCATGTTAGCAAGAAAATTATGTATAATGTTTAAATGTTTATCATATTGTTTTTAATTACCTATAGTATTAAACGTAACAACAAATCTAATTAAGCCTATTAATAACAATTAAGGTAGGCTAGGCCTATTAAAAAAACCCTTTAAAGTAAACTTAAGTTAACTTACGTCTTGGTAAGTTATGTTAAATAGGCCTACATGTGAATTAATACAATACGGTAATACGACACTGCTTTACTTCCCTATCCAATGCTTTTACCGGAAAAATAAAGAGTTAGTACGGGTAAGTTACATAATATATTGTAAAATTGTAATAAAAACAAACTTAACTAGTTATCGTTTATCGGGATATGTGAAAATATAACACTTTTTATCAGACGATTAATATAAACAGGGTACCGTAACTTATAAATAATTTTGTCAATATTATTTAAAGACATAACACCAGATTACAACCTACGCTCTAAGAAATAATGCAATTGTATTTACCATATGTATGGGGTCATAGCTTGTTTTTAATGTTATACACATAATATATCCCATGTATAATAAGATAAAAACATAAAAAAATATCATCAAATGTAAACAGTGTGTATAATTTTATTGCAGTTAATACTTGCGCTAAACAAATGATCCAATTAGGCCTATATTACCATTATTATTACATGATATAGCCTGCATATAAAATTCAATTAGAATGTCATTCCATGTCAAATCAACAGTTTTACTACATTTTGAACCTGACAATTTCAGAAATCAATAAAATTTGGCAGGGAGGTTGCCTTTATGTGTAGAATAAGAAAAATACAAAATTTTATTAATTTATCTCTATTGGTTAGTGAGTTATGACTACATGAAATTCCCAAAAACGCACGTACTCGAAAACTTAAAACTTAAATTGTGCCTCTCCTACTGAAGATACAGAGCTGGAAAAAATGTAATTTTGTAGCATTTTTCATGGCCTTTAATATGGCATACAACACAATATAGTAACTTATAAGAGGAAAATTATTTTTCAAAATCAACTAAAATTTTTTATTTGGAATTTTTTTAAATGCGCCGGTTTTAAAATTTTGAAAAAAATTAGAATGAACCTTTATATACTTATAAACATATATTGTAAATTTAAACTTGGGATCACAATGGGTTCTAATATAAAACTTTGTTCATAAATAGGCTTGCATAGGTCTCTCAAGAAAAATTATACTTAAAATCCATAAAACTATATAACATTTACTCTAATTTATTTTTATGTAAAAAGCAACTTAAATCTATATATACAAAAACTTCTATGTTGGACTTTCATAACACTACAAATCATTTATGTAGTCATTAGCCTATATGCTTTAACTATTTTACTTGTTTCTTGTTCATTGAGGTTGTAAACTCTTCCCGCTGGGGGTCACTGAATTTACTTTACATAAGACATGATTTGCTGGAAGTCACAACACATCTTGTCTTGAAGGATAAGAGAAAGAAGCTGATGGACCAGCTGGGTGCAAGAAAGAAAACTTGACCTCATCAGCTGCTTCTTCTTTCGCCAAAACATATTCCAACCACCACTCATTCTCATTTATTATGGTTACATAACCACTGATTTCCTTGATTCAAATTTGGTCTTTTAATGCAGTTACTTTTTCAATTGATGAATCATTTAAAAGTGAAGCTTCAATGATGCCTCAGCCTCGTCATCAAATGGCTCTTTGACATTAGTGAAAAGTTTTTTTTCAGCGCAGAATTGCTTTTTTAAGTTTTAGTTGAAGAATAAGTTTTAGATCTACCCAACTTTTGTTTATCAATAGGTGACTCACCTAAGTCATGGAGAGAAGCATTTAATGTATTCACTACTGCTAATGGCGATGAAAAGTTATGGCATTCTGGATCAAAGTTGCCAACCGCATTTAACGTACTCACATTTTCTGATAGTACTTTAACGTACTACTATAACTATGTTTACTACTTTATTGTAGGTTAGTTATATATTATTTATAATAGTCACCATTAATTTATGGCTGTGAATGACATAATTTGTATTTGTTATAAAATAACCACTAGGCTATTTGTGAAACCAAACTTGCAACCTACAAAAAATGACAATTGGTTGTTGTAGACAAATTCTTAATTAATCTGGCAGCTTGATTCTAAGTGTTAAGTAATTTAATTAAGAAAAAAGTTTACTGTAGTCAAGATAAAGTCAATAAATATCCAATGTAGCCTACAAGTTCTCTATTACAAACTAAAACTTTGTCATTACAGTATTTGTTAAAAGATTTATTTGAACAGACATGAGCTACCAATACAAGATATTGGCAAACTAACATTCGCAGCATTTAGATATATACAACATGTAGAATTTGCAAAACTATTCTGCAAAGAGTGTCGAAGAGAAAATAATAATTTTAAGATTTAAACATAAGGTAGGCCTACAAAATATAAAAACAAGCTAGAACTGGGCGTAAAAAGATACAATCTATAAAGCGATGATATTGTTGCAATTTTTGTAACCCACACCAATATCAGATTTTATATAAACATTTACAGTAATTCACATCCAAACTATATTATGATTTCTTAGATATTTAACAACATAATTATAAAAAAACAATTGATATCAAGCGTTTAGCATCAGCCCCAAGTAGCCTACTATTCTTATTTCATTTACGGTATCTTAAGAGTAAAATTAAAAGACAAACTAATATGTATAGGTACCATACTAAGAATGTGTAGGACAAAATTTGAATAGGGATGGTGATAAAAAATTTGATAGTTCAAAAAAGAAGATATAATAGGCCCTAATATGGTACGGTTTTTATAACCAAAAACAAAGAAAAACCAGATTAGAATTTATTAAATACTGCAACTATTTTGCAATATAGATAGGTGTCGGTAATGTACAAATTCTGCATTTATTTTCAAGTACTGTACTGTAATGTATCATTTCATTGCAGCCTATTTAAGATCATAAATACATATATATTAATTAATTCTAAACCTATGTATGATAATAATCTTGAAAGACTTATGCTATTCCAGTGGTTTTGTTTATTAGCTCAAAATTCATATCAATCTTTCTTTGAATGTATCATTAATAATTAATAATGTATTTAGTTATTATTATCAGACCAGTGGAATATTTTGATTAAATACTATGTATTTTTATGTTAATTAATAGTTTTAATACAAAAGCACAAATTTATCAATTTTGATAGTTTTAATTACTTTTAAGAATAATGACTATATTGGCAAAAACATTAAAATTAATATGTAATAAAACTTAAGTGATTTCAGTGGAAATATTTTGTTTCAGAGTCATTTTTTGTGTGCTGTTGAGGACCAATACAATTTATAAGAAGTGACAGGAAGCCACAAAGGGTTATGAAAATGATTTTAAACTGATGTGGCTCGAAATTATAATTTTGCAGGAAGAGCACCTTCAAGTTGTCTTCCAAATAATGTTGAAGATTATTTCCTTCATTGTAGCTAGGTATGTACCACATCTTTATGAGGTTATAGTAGTAGGTTATTGTAGTAGTGAATATGTAGGCTACTATAGCTAACTTATTCTTTCTTAGGAAATTAAGTTTAAAAAAGAAACTATGGTAATCTCCCCTTTTTCGTCAGGTTGCATGAAAAATATTACTAATTTGTTCGCCCATGGTTTAAAAGACCGAGCCAAGGGAATAAGCAATAAAAGTAATATACAAACTTAGTTGAACAAGTTTATTTTACAGAAAGTTAGTCTAGTAACTTAATTGGCTATAAATGGTTATGTTATATTACATTTTTCTAGTTATGAAATTAAATTTATAAAATCTTTAAACAAAAACTATCTAAGGTAAAATTATATTAGACTTTTATATTTTTTTAAACTAGATTGTTGTAGCCTAAATTGAATTTGATTGTCTTTTTATTTGTTCACTAATTTTCTGGTCTGCTTCTCTATCAACTACAGCACACTGGTTGCAGTAGCTTGTCGTGTGCTCTTTACAAACATATCTATTGCACTCTGCACAGGTGACTTTCGATTTGTACGCCAGGAACAGTAACAACACTTAAAAACACACGCCTTGCTATATTTATCGTAAGTTTAGTATTGTACATAAAAATTATAATTGGCGGGCAAATCAATATAATAAACAATTTTATAGTATCGTGGTTTTTAGCAAACAATTATAGAAGAAAGACCGATTAAAATAATAATCTTAAATGTTGACATTTACGAAATTTTAGATTTGGTTACATGTGTATCACATTTATCATGACTTGCCTTCCTGTGGCACCTGGAGCTCGGGGACGCCTGTCCTGTTGGGTTCCCACCAGTTTCTTGATGTTCTGTTTCAACTGTTTCTGAAAATTTTCGATCTTTGAAGCAAAAAAGGCATGGAGAGGTATTTTGCAAGTCTTTTAAGAAATTGTTTTCTCAGTTCATCATCATTAGTATTAGCCACATGTAGGTATAATATAAGAATTAACTCCAGCAATATTTAGAAGTGCGAAGAACAAAGCCATAGACCACCTGTTGGTTTTTCTTTAGGAATGAGAAGACTTCAAGGCCCCTGAAAAATATAACAATCCGAAAAACGCCTTTATTTTAACATTAGTAGTATCCTTGGCATTCCTTTCTCTGGCATAGTTTGGTCTGAGCTTCGCTATTTGAATATTAGTAAATCTAACAATATCATCGGTAAAAAATAAACTGAAACAGTCTCGTGGTTCAGTAGCATTTCTAGCAACACTCCGAGGCCGAGGCAAATGTATTCTGAGAATATTGTGAGGAGCATGTCTTACGACTTGAGGTGGATTGCATAAATACCATTTGGTGGCTTGGTTTCTTCCTAGAATGTAATTTGTGTTTCTGGTAACATCATATATAGGGACAGTCACAGGTGGTTCTTCCTCATCGGCCAACAACTCCGTGTCAGTATTGTGGTCGCTTTTCTCTTGGGAATCATCACTTCCGTCATCACTTTCACGATCAGAAATATTCAGTTCTGTCTCGGCTTCAAGTAGTAACCTTCTAATAAACTCTTCTTCTTCACGATTCATTGTAAAACATCAACACTGAATTAACTATGAACAATTTTAACAAGAAGAACAAGTCACACACGGTTAAACAGACCGTGTTTTCGACATTCACAAAGAGTTGCGCACGGGAATATCGACCAAGCACCAGAAAATACGCACAGAACTAGTTGAAGACTGCGGCTAGACTGACGATCGATATGGCAGCTTGTAGGTGATGAGAGTGGGGAAGCTGTGAAAAAAATGGCTGTGTTCGAGCGGGAAACATTACAGGTAGAGCATAACGTCTAAGCGCCCGGTCGAATAGACCGTGGCGCGACCAATTAAAGGTTAAAAACACTCTGGTAATAGAACTAAAAAAAAATTAAAAATCTATTTCTCGGCATGAAATCGTGTAGGCATATATATTGTTTTATTAAATCTTTAATCGGTATATTTGTGTATAGCTTAGTCATATATGTACTGTCAATTTGTGATGTATTACTAAAATTGTCCAATTAAAAATAAGCTCTTTTTTTCTCAGGAAATAAAAGAAGTAATTTAAAGGTCAAAATTATATAGGTAATAGTGAAATCTTTTTACAAATAGTTAAGTAATTTTGTACATTAACCCAAATATGGACACGATCATACAAACTTTACCTCATTATTTTATAAGTATAAAATTATAGATGATTATAAGTCCTAATTCCAAGATGAAACCTAAGGATCTATATCACTTACGGAAGAATGCTTAAAAGATCTTTAAAAGTTACATTCGATGCGGTAGGCCTAAATGGTATGGTAGGGCTACGATACAAACAAAAAATAACTAAAGTACAAAATAACTAAAGTGCTTAATGTACAACCTAATTTACAAAATAAACGTAAAATTAAACTTACCTACTGATTATGAATAAGTTTAATTTACAAAATAAACATAAAATTAAACTTACCTACTTATTATGAAAAAGTTTAAATAAAAAAAAAAAACAATTTCTGACTGAATACAAAATATGCTTCCTCAAATACTATCATAAAATGGTTTATTGGGTTACACAGCAGTTGGACTGTATCATGACGCTCATACCCATGAGTAGAAAGCTCCAATACGTTAAGGAAAATATGTATATTATTAATTATAGTAAATTATTTTTCTTGTAAGAGATTTATTTAAAAGTAGTATTACATAAAAATGGTTTAGCACTAGAATATGTTTTAAATGTTATGCACCATTTGATTATAAATATACTTATTTAATTTTTTACAAGAGTTTAAGCATTAGCTGCTGGTCACTACTTAGTGGGGCCTCTAGGCGCGGTGTAGCTTTATGTATTTTTATTGACGGAGTAAAGGTACAGACTCATTGCTGTGTGGGTTAATATTTCGCCTGAACAGCCAAATTGGCTTCCCAAATTTTAAACATTTTTTGGGGGGGTTCATAAATTTCCCCGGACGGACTCCTTTAGTCGAAGGAGGGGAGGGTATGCTTGATCCCATACCCCTGGTCTAGCCCCCCCCCACTTAGAAAATATCCTATTGGCTCTACTCATTTTAATATCCCAAAAATATGTCATTTAGATGAATTTATTCAAACCAATGTTTAAATCATATTTATAAAAATCATATTGTTTTCTGTCTTGAAAAAAAGTTTAGTATGGGTTTAGTAGGCTACAGTAAACAAAATAATATGTATAGTTTAAAAGTGTTTTTTTAATATTATTTCCTGCTATTGTTTACAGGCAAGTTTTTGTATAGAGCTATAATCAAGGATTTATTTATTTATTTACGAGTGGTATTTTGAACCTGAATTAGAATAATTTCTTTGTGTTGAGTAAGTGTATAATAAGCTTTAGGAACTGAAGTCTACTCTGCAGCATTTCTTGATTGTTATATCTATCATTTATTTTACCTTTTACTAATATAAATATTACTGCATATTTCTGTTACAGTTTTCGTACAAAGGCTATGAAAAATAAAGATATTATGACCCAGTTCAAAATAGAAGAAGTTATGAAATATTGGCTAAAATATGCTCCATTACGGGTACTTAATCAGCAAAAGAAAACGTAAATTGTCTTTAGTTGAAACATTTAATGTTCAAGAATTTTCACAGTAAATCTTTATTGGCTATCTATATTGGACTGTTTGTCTATTTTATACTCAATTTGTCAACTCAGGACCTAAGATTGTTTCATTCATAGTCATAATTTTACGTACATTTAAATATAAAACACTTTTTTATATGGTAAACATTGAGTAAACAATGTTAAGAACAATAAATTAGTTTAAATTATAAAAAATACACACAATAAATTAAACATAAAGTTATCGAATTAATTTCAATATTTTCATTTCAAACGGTTTAAAATAAATTGTAATATGCCACACCAAAAACCTGAAAGTGAAATAATAAGAAAAGAAGAGGAGGCATTCTCCTATGGCAAAGTCAAAACATAGTTTTCTTGAAATGTAATGTCTTATTTTACAAAAACTAGCAAGGATATAAAATATGTGATATTTTCGTAATTGCAAATAACAAATTCTAAAGAAACACATACTAATTGTATAACTACAAATTTGTATCTCAATAATAACACAGCAAGTATCGTATAAGAAACTTAAGTATCGTGCAATAATAATTAATTTATTCTTTAGTTTAACTGTATTCATTAGATAGAATGTACATTTGGAAGCAGTTTGTAATAATAAGTTTCTTAAAAATTATGACTACCACTATATATTTTTTTTCAGCTTAAAGTCATGTCTATTTGGAGCATCTATTATGCCCTATGTTGTTTTTTACATTTACAGAAATATGAGATCTTCACCTTCAATAAAAAAATATTGAAGGTAATAAAATATGTCTATTGTAATAAAATATGTTTTATAAAATGTAGCTTTAATTTATTTTGTATTCCCATGTTCCTTTAATGCTAATTCGGAGGCATAGTAACTTATTTCTTTATGTGCTGATCCAAGTTTTTATTCATGTTCTTCCTTTGATAAATGAGACAGAAAAAATATAACATTTCATTTTTGTTCTTTTTATAATTTTTATTGCACATAAATTTTTACATTTATGTTTTTATTATTTTTTTTAAATTTTGGTATAAAACAAGAAGTTAAATGTTAGTTTTAAGAAAGTAATAAATACAAAATTCATCATATGTTTGTGTTTGCTTCACTGAACCAAATATGTTATATAAATACCTTTAATAGGTATGTTATATGGTAATGATTTGTTATATAAATACCTGAACAATAGGTGAAATGTGTGTCATCGCTTAAACAGTGGCTAAAGAAAGTAATCATGCAAAACAAAGGTAGGCCTATTTATATAATACAAAATTAATATATATTTTGTGGAAATCTTAAACGTTAATTAATTATGGTATTGTCAAATTTTATTTGTTTGACTTTATTTACTAGGGGAGACCCCTGCGTGCTCCTCACGCCAACCTCCAATGAAACCTTCTAAAAACATATGTTATGTTTTATTTATAATAAAAGTGTAGGATTAATAATAACCTCAAAACTAAGATGGTAAATAATGTTAAATGTTCAAATTAAATTATGTCTTATATTTTATAACAGCAGTTGTAATAATAGTTAAAAGAAACCAGCAAGGCTCAGGTCTACACTTTAAAACCCTAACCTAAAATCTAGAAATACAAAAATAATTGCTTCAAATTTTAAAATCAGCTGTTAAGGGAAATATTGGAGCAAACAGCTAGTTATTTTATTCAATTGGTTGCTATGATAATAAATGTAAATACATGTGTTGGTTTATCATTCTAGGCCTAACCTTAGATTTTTTTCCAATTAAATTTACAAATATTAAAATAAAAAAGGTTTTTATCGAAATGAACTATAGCCTATGTTACTCAGGGATAGTGTTAACTATTTTTTCAATCGGTTCAGTAGTGCCAGAGATTACCCCCTTACATACAAACAAACAAAAAGAGAAACTTTACCTCTTTATAATATTAGTATAGATTGCAACATTAAATGTAAATACCATACATTTATCCGGGCCATAGATAATCTACATTAAAGACTGACTTTAATAAATACACTGCAAAAAGTGGTAAGTATATATTTATTTTGAATTATGTATAGGCCTAAGTTTAAAAAAAATCAATATCAATTAAGATTTTATAAAAACTAACTGATGTAGGCCTACATTAAATGTTTCTTTTATCAATGAAATTAGTGTGTTGTATTAAAATAAAATTGCCTTTCTTTATGGTAGTAAAATGACTAATAAATGGTTGATTATTCCTTGGCAAATAAATATAACATATGCAACAATTAATTGGGGGATGTAATTATATAAATGAGGGAAATGCAATGTCTTTCATGTTTAATCATATTTTGACAGATATTTTTTTTCAAAATATGACAAAATTTGAAAACACTTTCCCATTTTAGATAATCATTCTTCAATGATTTGTATCTAGATTATTTTTATTGACTGGAATAGTTTTGTATTTTTAGTAGTCATTTTACCATTCTAATGGATCGTCATTTTAACGTTTTAGTGTAACGTCTATTTACCGTTCTGGATCACGTCTTTTTACCGTTTTGGAAGAACGTATATTTGCCGTTTTGAAATAACGCCTTTTTACCGTTATGAAGCAACGTCTATTTCTCGTTATAGAACAACGTCTTTTTACCATTGTACAGTAACGTCATATTTCCTAGTTTTCAACGAGTTTTTAGCTAAAATATGACGTCTTAAGATGACGAGAATCTAACGATTTATTTACGCCACCTCAACAACGAGGTTTAGACGTCTTTTTACCTAATCTTTAACTATTTTGCAACGTCTTTTTAACTATCTTATCGCTGTGACATTTGGGCGGAATATTGACGGACCATTAAAACCGTTTCTTGACGTTTCGGCTAAACGTGTTTTCCAAGGCAATATGACATGCTTGTGCTACGTGGGACCAAACGGTTTGGAATGAAATTTGATATGTAGCTTCCTCTAGGTGCTCGCTAAGAAAGATTTTTTTAAAATTCAAAATTTTAGAGGGGTTTGGGGTGTCAAAGTTATTAAAAAAATCAAAGAACGGATTGGATTGAAATTTAGTAAGTAGCTTCCTCTAGGGCCATAGGTGCTCACTAAGAAAGATTTTCAAAAAATTCAAAATTTTAGGGGGTGTTTTGGGTTTCAAAGTTACTAACAATGCCCATAAGAAATACGTAGTGTAATATATTTATTGATATTTTTTTTTGTTAGTAACATTTAACTTTGATTTGTCTATCCGTGCAATGCCGGATCGGGCCGGCTAGTATATATACAAATCAAATACCACTCACTGACTCACTCATCACGAAATCTCAAAAACCACCGAACGTATTGGAATGAAATTTGGTATGTAGCTTCCTTAGGGCCCGTAGGTGGTCGCTAAGAAAGGTTTTAAAAAAGTAGGACATTTTAGGGAGGTTTGGGGGGTTAAAGTTACTGAAAATCCCCATACTTGTCTTTGATATGTCTCTCCGTTCAAAGCCGGATCGGGCCAAAAAGTGTATCATATTTGTATAGTTATTTTATAAAAATCTTTTTTCCATTTCCGATATTGAAAGCTAATTGAATATTTTATAGTCATTTTAAATATTAGTTTATTTATTTATTTAATAATAAAATAGATTATTTTAGAAGCCTTATCATATTAAACAGAAGATGTAAAATAATAATGAAAAAACTAAAAGTCAACTTTACATATTCCATTAAAGTATGCATAGCCATAACCGAGTGCTATTAATATGTAATATATTAAATCCACTACATTCCTTAACAATCCTTCAAACTCTCAATAGTTTACAGCTGTATCACCTACTTATCAGGCATCATCAGAACTTAAAACTTAAAAACACTTTTCCCATTACACTTATTAACATAACTTGTTGGAATAAATGTGCAAGATCGGACGGTTACAAACTGTCACATTGAAAAATTTTATTAAGTTTTCTAAATATACGTTTTATTTATTTGTTAAATGTGGTTTTATAAATTTGTTAATAAGTGTAATTGAAATAGGCAACGATTCTTCCAAAGGCACTAAACATCATTTAGGCTAAATAAATATACGAAGAAATATAATTAAGTATAATCCTAAAAGTTTCAAATACACTACAATGTTTTAAAAATGCTATTAATGTAAACTTCTTATAAATACATTAAGTTCTATATTATATCTGTATTGTAATTGTTTATTATTTTAAATAAAATTTTATGTAATACGTGAAGCAGTTTTTTCTGAACACAACTCCTCCCTCATTTCTGGACCAAATTTAATGTTTGAGTTGTCAAAAAATTCGTCTCATTTCGAAGTTTTGCAATAAGGTTTTAGATGTCAACAATTCTTATCCTTAATGGCGTGAGCTAATCTCAATGGTCGGGTTTTCCCCACAAGATCAACATAAAACGAATTTAAAAACCATTTCTATACAAAATAGCTGTTTATAATTAAAAAAAAAATAATCCAGCTGCTTTCGTGGATGTAAATAATGATGCTTATATAGTATTAAGGAGGTTATAAAACCATTTCTACACAAAACAGCTCTTTGTATTAAGAAAAAAAACTAACCGAGATGCTTTCGTGGAAGTAAATAATGATTTTTATAGTATCTAGGAGGTTATAGGAACAATCTTAATATTAAACAGATAGAGTTCGATTCCCTTCGTTGGTAGATTAGTTCAAAGAACAGAAAATGCCTCGAATTATAACTATTGTTATAAAATATACGAAAAAATTTGATTTGAACATTTAACATGATTTACTATCTTAGTTTTGGGGTTATTATTAATCCTACACCATTATTATAAAATAAAACATAACATATTCTTTTAGAAATTTCCATCGGGGATGAACACGCAGGGGTCTCACTTAGTATATTGTTAATTATTTAATTGTTTTGGTTTCTTACAAAAAGCGCTCAAAGTGGAAATATGAAAAAATTGAAAAAATCTTTCCCGCCCTAAAGATGATTCCAAAATTAAAAATGTTAAACTTCTGGCAATTATTCTGAAAGTTACTCGTCGAGAGCTTTAATTCAAGTATGAGGTTGAGGGGGTCCGATTACGGGAAGTGCCTCATAGTTCATGTCAATGAATCAGTGAATCTAGCTTTATATAAGTAGTATGCACGTTTGTTTAGTTTTACTTAAGATTTTATGCAGATGAATTTATAGAATGTGTTTATTGTTAACAAAATTGTTATTCGTGTACTGCTACTTTATGTTCTATATCTCTACTGTCACGGTAGACGAATAAAATATACAAAGATGAATGCGTACATATTATTAAATTATGAAATACTAAATGAGAGTTGAACAAATAAATTTAACTTATAGTATAGAAATTTTGGCAAACACGTTTTTGTAAAAAAAGTGCATACTCTCCTAGTTATTTCACCGCTCAATAAAATATAATTTAAGAAAGAGGAGTTTTACATTTGTACAGTAAAGTTAGAATTGTTTATATGGAAATAAATCAACTGCTCTTACAATACGTAGTGTACATTAATAATTTTATTTATTTCAAAACAATAAGTTTTATATTATTTAAAATCTAAACATGGTTTTTTTATATATATTTTTTATTTTGCATTAATGAAGTTAGACAAATATTAATTCAAATATGGTGAACTACGTTACTAAAATTAAAACACCCATAGAAGACATATTTTTGTTATTTAATAATCCGAATTTATATTTTTTTCTACAAGAACAGCGTTTTAACTGTTACACATTTTTCAGAGAAAATTATTTTGATTCAATTCAACCGCTTGACTTGTTAGTATTTGAAGTTAAGTAAATCTAAACTCTGTCTGAGACAATACATTTAACAATGGAAGCTGCACGCGTTCTGAATTTGACATCTCGTTAACTTTGCAGATAGTTAGGAACTGAAATGGGAACAGCTTTGCTAACTTGGAAGGGAATATAGTTAACGTTTAAGATATTGTATTCAATAGTTACCTATGTATTGCAGAAGGAAACGTCATGCAATTATTATATATGAAATTGTAAGCAAGAACATACTTATCTTGAATTATTCATTTTCATTTCTAAAAAAAAAAACACTTTTTTTATATTGTGTTTTAGGTTATTTCAGTGAAATGTTAAGTACGCCTTTTCTGCCAGGTCTAATTTTTATTAATCTCTCATACTTATTCAAAAAAAATAATGTTCTTGCTGCCTTTATTTTTCACCGAGGTTTACTAGATTGTGTATGGTTTTGATTTAATACGTAGGTTAAAACAGACATTTTAAAAGCTAAAACTTGAAACTTCGCCTTTACATAGATCTCAATGAACGAGTTATTTCTAAAGACAAGAGAGTTTTACTTTGTAAAATCGGGAGAGTTTGTAAAATACTGTACGTTTTGAGAAAAGTTCAAAGTGAGTTCTGATTTAGTACATGATAATTTGTAAGTAAAAATATAACTTCAACATACAATGTTAAAAAAAAAAAAATTCCCGCCAAAAACTAAATTTGTATAGGTTTAAAATATTGGATTATAATAGGCTGTATAAGCAGAAAATTAAACATATATAATTTTTTTCCGATTGAATATAGAACACAAATTAATTATCACAAACTATTCATAGTAGTAAAATGTTGTTTTCAAAAAAATATAAGTTTGGAAAGAGTTACGAAAAATAACAATATAAAATATTGTATTGCAAACTTGCTAAAAAAGGTTGTATTTTACTTTGTAAAATTGAAAAATTTTTTGAATGGTTAATACTACAACCATTGATAGAAAACAAATTTTAGACATTTTTTATTATTCCAATTTTTACTAATAATTCATTAAATTTTTTACCTAGTAATTTTTATTAATATTATAAACACTACTTAGAAATCTATCTATATAATTATAAAATTTATAAGAAATTGTATTTAAATTCATGATTTTTACTTTCCTTACCCTATACTAGGTAAGGTAAGTATTGCGATCGACCCAAAAATTCGATGTCGAGTTTTCATAATATCTTTACGTTTCAAGGCCCCCTGAGTCCAAAAAATGCATTTTTGGCAATTGGTCTGTCTGTGTGTCTGTGTGTCTGTGTGTCTGTGTGTGTGTGTGTCCGGAGTGCACAGGGCAAACGGCTGGACGGATCAAGCTGAAATTTACAGGATATCTTCAAACACGTAAACAATTTAACCCATGTAAATTTGAAGCAAATCGGAGGTGGTGTCTTACCGTGGGACCAGTTTTTAGCACATTTTTGGTATTTACTCCAAAACCCCTCTAACGATTTTGATTAAACTTTGCTAACATACTCTACTCAGACCCCCTTAACACGCTATGTACGCTATATACCCTTAAAAATTCGTTGAAAAAAGTTATTACAAAAACGCAAGTTATTTTGTTTGTATCTCCGAAATGGCTGGTCCTATCGACTTGAAAATGGTCTCATTCGATTCAGCGTCCAAAAGAATGTCAAAAAAGATACCCCACTCAACTTTTTCCATTTTTTCAAAAATTGACCCGAAAAACGCCCTTTTTGGGGGCAAAAATGTCTTTTTTTAAACTAGCCGTGTTTGGTATCGACCTTGACATTTTTGGGGGTGAGAAATCGATTGAGACCAAAATCAGGTCCGTGGGATTAACCGTTTTGAAGTTAGTACCGCTTTCTTCGAAATGGATACTCCTATTAACTCGAAAATGGTACCTATCATCAATCTTTCGCTCGAAAAATTTGGTAATTGATACAGCATCTATTTTGGTAAGGAAAGTTGTGTGATGTGCACACCAGATATTTTTATAATTAAAATTTAAGTTCAAATTTAAGTTCAAATGTGCTAAATCAAAAGTACATTTGTATTTGATCTTTTAAGAAACTAATATAATATTTTAATTTAGTTCACATCCCCAAGGAAAGTTATAATAATTATTTTAATAGTTAAGAGCAATTATTTGAAATGCAAGATCATTTTCTCTGAATTAATTAATCATCTCTGATATGGAACTTTAATAGTTAATATTTTTACACTTTTGTTGTAATTATCGTAATTTTTAAAACATTCTCTAATGTAACCAAAATAAAATAACTGACTTATTTTCCTATCTATCACTTACGAAACAAAATCTATTTTATGTTACATTTAAAGTGATTAGTTTTTACTGTAGCAGCACTGAGGCTGTTAAACCTGTTAAAGTAAGGTTTAAACCAAGGTTTATAAACAGTAAAGGTTGCCTCAAAGGCATGTAAACAAACTCGAAAACCCCGCACCGCTTCCCTGTCCAGTGACGTCACTGTTATACAAAATCGCCGAGCTACCACGAGCGATGTATGTTTCTTTTTACAAATCACCTCATTCATTTTTTAAAATAGATGTATTAAACTACTTTTTGTGGTTGCAGTTTAAAAAAAATGATACTTAAGTTACACATTTTAACATTTGTAATTCTAAGAAAATATCTTAATCATTTCAAAAACCTTACGTTTATGTCATTAATTTTCAATTAATAATAACAAAAGTATAACCATACAAATTTTAATTTATATGTCTACTGACTAAAATTTAAAATAAAAATACCAGCATGGTAAAACATTTTAAATCATATAACAAAAAAGCAGTCATAAATTTTTTTAAAGAATAAAACGAGAAAAAAATGCAATCACGTTAAAACATTTTAATTTATAATAATAATAATAATACAAAATCTATCAAACTAATGTTAATGTATATTTTTAAAAAAGACTAAAATGAGACAAATTTAGATATGTTAATACATGGTTATTTGTAATAATAATATTAAACTATTCTATAATGTTATAGCCTTACTGGATAGTTAATGACAATACTTCCAATTACCTTAAGGTGAATTCCGTCAATTATCCTTGGTTTGATGTGGTTAGTATATCTCTTTAATCACATTACGCGTTTCGACTTTTCAATTCAGTCATTATCAAATTTTCACAAATACACTTCACAAACATTTAAACGACATTAATCACAACACATGTAAAATTTATACACGGTCTAACATACATTTTCGGCGACCGTTCACGAATACTTTCGATCGTCAGCTAGTTGACCGTATGTGTTCCGTTCGGTACCGTTCGGTATGTTAGACCGTAAGTAAATAATGAGCTGGACTTGTGAGAAGAATATACATGAAATAAAACAATAACACAAAATCTCACAACAAATACGTTTAATAAATCAAACGCGT
>JAGFPH010005434.1:21075-44522 GCA_018207615.1 Philaenus spumarius | reverse complement strand
TAGTTGACGGAATTCACCTTAAGGTAATTAGAAGTATTAATAATAAAATCTCCTATACAATGATAATGTTTAATAATATTATGGCCTATGTCATCAGTCTTTCAAACTTTTGAAGTCTTAGAAGTTGGAGTTTTGCTTTACGAATTTTGGCGAGTAAACTTGCATGCTGATTTAAATACCTCATTCGAATAAATAATCTTTGTATGATATAGCTCTGAACTAGAGGTTTATATTTTTCTTTAATTTCCATACGACGGATAATTTTGTTCGTCAACCGTTTTACAACTCCAGGTTCTTTGGTAATTTGGTTTTCTGTGATTGTTTTAACAGCCTTTCAATTATTCAGTTCAGCTTTTCAATCTGGGATAAAATCGTCATCACTAAAATGCACAAAACATATGAAGGCTGAACTAGGTTTCCATTTGTCGGCTCGTTTACATTTCTGTATCCTTTGTACATGATAAGTAGTATTCTTTGGAAACCTAAATATAAGTATGGTAAACAAATTTAAAACTATAAAATTGGGTAGATTTAGTGAAAATTTTAACTATTGAGGGGTAAACATATTTATTTGGTGCAGGGATATTAAGTTAAATTGTTGAATAAAAAGTTATCTTCTATAATTTTAATTCAAAAGATAGCAACAGAGACTACTTTTAAATCAAAATTTTAAGACATTTTATATGAGTAAGTGGGATTATAATATTTACTATTACAATAGAAACTAAAAATATCTAGGCCTACCTGTGAAAAGATATATTAATTCTTCCTTCTTGTTTTGCTTTGCCTTAATAATAATCGCAAATTAAACCATGCAAACTGAACCAACTTTAGGTTAATTTATTGATTTTGTAGCAGTAGTAAATGTTTGTTTTACTTAAAACACTTTACATAATTAAAAAAATCAGTTTAAACAAAAAACATAATCCGTAAATCATTAACAAATGAGTAACGCGTATAAACGACAAAAGCTTGATCAATGTATGAACTACAGCCTATGTCACAGCTTCATTTACCCCCACTCGATTTTGCGTTTTTTTTTATTTCTGAATGAGGCAACCTTTATTGTCTATTAAACCTTGGGTTTAAACAGGCCTCAAATACAACATTGTTTGAATTAGCTTGATAAGCTGGAACGAAGCCAACGTTAATTAAATATTATTTGTCCAACCAATTCTAAGAACACTTTAATACGAGTAAGTTATTATCATTGTTAATTAACGCGTTTTAATCTTTATGAATGTTTCAATAGGGATGTTTAGATTTCATTCATGCTTGTATGATATTATATATACTTATACGAGTATAATAAACTATTCGATAAAAAAAATATAAACTTACACATTATTGTAAATTAAAGTTAATTGTTCAAAGTTTAATTGCACTTTATTTTATGAAATCTATCTGATAGTAAAGGTCCAGAATAACAAAATTAGCATAAATTATAAGGTTGTTATTGAAAAGTTTATCCGAATTATAAAACATTTCCAATGCATATTTCTGGTTTTACGAGTTTTCCATATACACACAGTTTTGTGATGTTTTCAAATACTATAATATATTCCAGAATATTGATAGTAAAATTTGAACTACTTATTATTAATTTTTCGTTTTTCATTAAGTTCCTATAAAATTTAATGTTAAATGTACAATACTGTGTAGATCTACTTCATTAGTTTGTTTCAATTAAATTTTCGTAAAGGAAATATATAAATTGTTCTTAATATAGAGAAACTTTTTAATATTTCATATATTTATTTTTCTTTAAATTTAGAAATTTTTTATAAAAAAAATACGCATATTTAAAAAAAAGTATAATATAATTTGAAAGTAATTTATTACAAAATCTTAGTAAATTTGGATATTAATGTTGTAACTGTAAATTTTCCTAATATAAATTAAAAGCGGTGCTAGAATAATTGTTGCTTGACAAAAATAATTTTTTTATATTTAGGATAAACAAAATTCTGGTTAAAAGAATCCGTTTTGTAACTAAGGCTAAATGCATACTGAAATAAAATATATTAACAATAACTAATTCTGCACTACACAAATGTCTATTTTAAAAACAATAAATATAGCACAAACCTTTTAATAATCTAGCAATATTTTAAAACTTTAACTTAAATGTTCAATACTGTGTACTCCATTAGTTTGTGGTTCATTATTTCGTAAATGAAATATGTATATTTTCCTTAATATTAGAGACGCACTTTGAAATATTTCATTTATTTACTATTTAAATCAATCCATCGATTTTAAATCATATGCGCGATCTTAAAAAAAATACTACATGATTTTAAAATAAATACACAATCTTAATAGCCTAACTTTGCTTACTATAGTTGTAATTGTAAATGTTCTTCATATAAATTAAAAATAGTGCTAGAATAATTGTTGCTTGACAATAATAATTTGTTTTATAGTTTATTATTACAAATTACTATTATGAAAACCACAATATAGCATTAACTTAATTATAATTTAGCAATGAAACTTAAATTTAAAGTACAGTTCATTAATGTTACGTATGACACATGTATATATGTGTTCGCACTCTGGCGGCCGCATTTTAAGTCCGATTTGGTACACATGTTGGCTGTCTACGTCGCTTGGACGAGTTCGTTAGAAAAATATCCAACAATCGGAAACACGTTTTTTTGACGGGAAGTAAAAAAGTTTTGAGATTTTTCCTAAAGGAATAAATTTGTTTTTGAGTTTTTTATACAAATATAAATGTAGGCTGTTATTCTGCACATTTTGTTTCGCTTGGTTGCCCCAAAATCGATCAAAACATAAAATACCATAGAAGTACCCGGTTCAAAGCCATGTGGTTGTGGCAACGAGGGGTTGGCGTGCGAAGCACGCAATGCATTGAGTATTGAAGATACTCAAAACACGGGGATTGGCATGCGAAGCACGCAATGTTTTGTGTGTTGAGGATACTCCCAATATTCGGAATGGCGTGCGAACAATTTTGCAGCTATTCAGCACCGTCGTGAATATACCTATTTCCCAAATTGTTGGTTGAAACCCTAAAACATTGGCCTATAAACTTAATTTTTGAAATTTGCTCAATTCACGTCAGCGGTTCAGCTGCGTGGTCGAATTATTTTAATTATATACTTATATTCAAACTTATTGTTCAAGTTATTTATTTTAAAAGACAGACATTACATTATCAGTAGACAGTACTAATTGGTAATATTTGTGTATTTAATCAATACACTATATTAATGAATAATTATTAAGAAATTGTATTTCAAAATAACTTATTATTTCCATTGTATCACTAAACATTCTATTAAATCATTTAAATTACAATATTTAGCTAAAAAAGATGCAATAATAACTCAACACAAGAATTCACTGCAAGTAAGTGCGTAACATGAATTATTAACACTTAGTTAAATAAATAACAAAACACGCTGTGGCTTGCTTTATTTTATTAAAGCCCGTTTCCATTCTAAATTTGTTAAATCTCGCAAAATGTCACAAAAAACTAAACAAAAATGAAGTTTAACTATCTTGTACTAACTTTATCCAGATCATAATATAAGTAATGGGTGATATTAAAAGATGAGCATAGAAAATTTACATATTTTATGTTCATTTGTATTCTTTCCTATTGATTTAAGAACATACATTCATAAGAACATACAGCACGTACGTGTTATTACAGATTATGATTCAGAAAATGGTATATTCTTTGAATAGAGTAACCACATCGGTGCAGGACTGGCATACTGTTTAATTCACATTAACATCATCTTATCAAGTAAATAAATTTAAACGCAGTTATATTTTCCTTTCTGACAGTTTTAATTATACGTGTACAAATTAAAGCAAGCAACAACAAAGTACTAACTGTACATAATTAACACATATACATTCAATAAATTATAAGATAAATACATGCTATTAAATATTCATCTCTTTGAATCCTACTTCCTGGCTCATTATTGTAAAAGTGTTTAATTAATTTACTAACCTTCAAATGGTCCTATTAATTTCACTACTGCTACTGGGTTTTACTAGTTTCGACACAAACCTATGTCATTGTCAAAGACGAACATCTCAGATGATAAATACCAATTGTGACCAATTTTTGTAACAACAGAATTCCTACTTTAGAAAATTATAGAAATTTCAGATTTTGTACAGTCGGCTTATTGTAAATAAGGTCGGCTGAGAAAATAAGGTATGTTCTTCGTCTTTCAGTGAAATATTTAGAAATCACTTTATTAAAAAAACAAATATACGAATGTTAATTAGAAAACAAATATTAAATAATTTGGCTAGATGATAAAATGTTAAAATTCCAGGACACAACAAAAATATTCGAATCTTCAAAAGAAAATTTTGTGTAGCAATAAATAATATTACGAAATAATAAATATGACATGGTTCATAAGTGTACCATAAAAAGAAAATCCTAATGGGTCTAGGTAAGACAAGAAACAAAATTATGGTTTTATGTGAGGTCTTTATGAGGCACCATCACACTGGCGTGTTGATTTATTAATATTTTGTAACATTTAATGTACGTTGGCCATACAGCATTTTAATAAACTGAGTAAATTTTCGTATTATAAACATTTATCTGGTTGAAACGTTTAATAATTAAAAGACAACATTAAAGTAACTTTATGCTAAAGATGGTTATCTACAAATTTATTGAAGCTATAAGTTATAAAATTATTTTTTGAACATCAATTCATCGCAAATGCTTTCAAATCATAATAACAATAATAAAAATTCTGCTAAAATACAAAATATTATTCTAAACTTCTAATTAAATGCTGACAAACGTACATCTAAAAAAAAAAATCAATTTTTAAATTATTGTAAGCACTAAAAACTAGTTTCTTTACTTTTAATCTATGATAGTATGATTGAGGAAAAGTTTATTGTTTATATAAACCCTATATAAGTAAATATATAAGTTTCAATCATTAAGTTTCCTTGTAGCAGTAAGTTTTGTTTTCAATCATATATGTACAATAATAATATTTTATTTAGCAAGAATATTGCTTGAGATACTTATATAAAAATATTGTAAATTGAGTTCATATGAAATTAAGGTTGTAAAAATGCATGGTTTTATTAATTTATCGATTCATTTTATGTTAAAGCATGACCAATTTTCGACTATTAACTATTAGGAAAATTATATTGCATAACTTTTGCTATTTTGTTTATTTTCCTGTTAACATTTGCTTACACTTTTCATAAACCGACTGTTGAAGTTGGACCGAAACCCTTTCCCAGATAATGTCTTTTACATTCAAAGAAGAACGCGCTTTCAATGTAACATCTCATTAAATCTGCAATCAGTTAGAACAAAATTAAAGCAAGGGGATATTTTATAAGGTGACAACGTTCCATTTAGTATTTTACTTTGACTCTCTTTTCTTACTTATGAAAGTAAGAACGTAACTTTAAATCGTATTTAAATGATGTCAATTAATTATCACGTATGTTTTTTTTCAAGAACAGTAATAATTTCTCAATATATCAAAACAATAACATTCGTGCAAAAGTTAGGAAACATATGAAATGCATTATTTATTGTTTAAACAACATTTTATAAGTTGTATTGACCCAGTTTTTGCAACAAAACTTTTACGTAGAATTTCAAGTTTATAAGAACGATAGTTTCCTCCTACGTTAAGACATTTATAACCAAAGGTTTATTGTATGAACAATTTTTAGTTAAAATGAAGTACATCATTAACTAAATGTAATTAATTTTGTGTCATAAATTTTACCCGTAATGTGTATTTATTTACTTTAAACAAATTTACAATCAGCTAAATACAAATAAATTAAGAAACTTTAGAAGGTTGTTTGTTTAAACTATATATCTACAATATTACTCATTACAAAATAAAGATAGTGTGGATATTATGGACTTAGTAGTATGCTTAGGTAGTATGCTGCTACTTAGTCATATTAAATTATTCAGGATTAGGAAATTATAAATAACTTACATTTTATACATGTAGGTAAAATTTTAAGACAGTCGTTTTTAGTGCATTAGTTAGTTCTCGTTGCTTAATCGAACCTAAATGTATTTTGTTTAAAAGAAATTAATAATTAATTACACATAATAATAATAATACTAGAATGGTATAAATACAAACAATTTATGCAAATAAAAATAGCTAGAAACAAAGAAATTAGTTGTTCACTACAATGGTAAAACTAGCTTAGGAAACATTCCTACATCCAAACAGCTGATTTCACCCATCATCTGTAATACACAAACCTAGCACAGATTATACCTTTGGGGTTATGTTTACAACTTAAATAAAATATGTCTTGTAATATTAATAACTTCTAAATAATTAGATCCATTAATATAAAATAAAAAGCTATTAAAAGATAATATTTATATCTTTCTTTAAAAATATAATAACATACTAAAATACGAAATTTTAACAAATATTCCTACAGTTTTATAATCCTTATAATTGTACACATTTACCAAGTTAAAAATCCCTGTCAGCATAGTTATGTAGGCCTAGATAAAGTCTGTTGTTTTAAAATGGTATTTTGTTAAATGATGTATTTCTGATGTGTATCTAATTAATCTGTGATTTTTCACGGGGATTTACTAATTCAGTGCTATAAATTATAAGAAAGTTAACAATCAATCAAATTTATCAAAAATATACAACTAAGTAGATATTCACAAAAACTTAGTAACATTGATAATTGTTTCCTTTTCAAATGGTTTCGCCTATTTATTTATACTAAACTTTGTGCAATGTAAAAAAAAGACATTTAATTTATAATAAAACAATAAATTATAATTTATAATATTACAAATAAAATACAAGTATTTAAATAATATTTTCTTTTAATATCAGTTAATGTCTCTTACTAATGCAGATGGTTGCATCTCTTGAATCTTAAACATAGTGTACACAATAATTTAAATGCAAAATAATTAATATAAGCAGGCTTTCATATGTATAAACAAGACTACTTAATTTTACTATCAAGATTTATACGTATATTTTTAATGTTAGTATTTGATTTGTATCAAATGATTTGTTTTAAAATAAACCATTTGCCGATAGCTGTACAAATAACACATTTAATAAATGTCTTTTGCGATTTAACTAACACAAATATGATGTGTTAAAGGAGTAATTCAAATTACCTTTAAATAAGACATTTAAGAACAATGGTTATTGAAATGTTATTGACATATGTTTACGAATCAAACTCTACTTGACGTAGTTAGTGACAAGCCAACGTGAATTGAATGCTTACTGACGAACTCAATTTTAAGGAACTTTCGTTACCTTTAGAGATATTCTTTTTTCCATTTGAGTTTTTTGAGTTCCATTTGAGTTGAGTTTTTTTTTGTTGCTTTTATAAACATATTAATTTAAGTACAGAAAATATCAATACAAATGGTACACCTTCAATACAATATTTGGCTCTAGATACACACTTTCAAAAGTTTAATAAATCAAATAATTCAATCGTTTACATTTTTATTTCGTCGGGAAAAATATATATTGAATTAAATGCAATGTAAAAGAGTCCAGATGTTTTAATCTAGCTTCGAGTACTGTTCTTAGTTATATGTTATAGTAATAAATGCTGCTGTACAATTACATAGTGTAAAAATTATAGATTTAATGAACAAAAATGAATCTTACAGAAGTTTAAAAAAAGATTATATCAAATAAATGTAATTAGGGCGTTATAATTATAATAACCTTTATTACTCAGAAAATGATACCATTGTTAGGTATTTTTTTTACAACAAATCTAGTTTGTTTTTAATTCAAATTATTTCTATTTATTTATTATTTAATTTATATTGTGAGGGTTGAATTAACGTATGATTTAAATTACGCAACAAAGAAAAAGCGGTAATTAAATTTCCTGAATTCTTGATGGTTACCATACGAAATTCCTTCACTCTGTTACCTCTGACAAATTAATTGTTGTGGATTCCCAAGTTTTGAAGTTTCTAAGTTAGATTAACTTCGAGATTTTGCACCACTAAATCAATATTTTTTGGGGATTTTTTCGCGAGAAAATGTACGAGCGCTAGTTAGGTTATGGGAATATAAAAACAAATTATTTCTTATCAATAAAACCTAGCAACAATATATAAAGAAAATCTAGCACTAAAATATAATGTGTAGTTCTATGACAATCTTAAAACGCCGAAAATTAAAACGTATGGGCATTAGGCCTACAGTTTAATATAACTTAACAACCAGCATTTAAAATAAAATAACTGGTGGGGGAAAACATTATTCATTTTAGCAGTATTAGCTTCTAAAAATATTATTTTGTTAACTATTAAGAAAACAACCTTTACGAATGTCAATTTATATTTTAGAAATTTAATTTTAAAACAGTTAAAAACTACTAACATAAGTATGTTAAAAAGATAACACAAAAGCACAGTTTTTTCATTACAGAAATGTTTAAAAAATATTTGTTTACTTAAATTTTAATTAATATTTAACTATATTATTTTTTTTATATTTAGTTTTGATTTAAAATATTTTATCAGGTGGTAATCTAACTTAGATGGTAAGAAATCAGAAATGCTATAGCAAATTAATAAAAAAAAAAAAAATTGAAACAAGATATTAATTAAAGTGTTAGTGAGGAATAGGACAAGCTTAATTTATTTAAGTATTAACATTTCTAAGTATCAAGCACTTTAGTTAATTATGATAACACTAGGGGAGACCCCTGCGTGCTCCGCATGCCAACCCCCGGTGGAATCTTCTAAAAACTTATGTTATGTTTTATTATTCATTATTGTGATTCCTACTTCCTGGACCATTATTGTAAAATTTTTTAATTAATTTACCAACCTTCAAATGGTCCTGTTGATTTCCCCTCTACTGCTGCTTGGTCTGACTAGTTTCGACACAACTCTGTCATTGTCGAAGACGAATATTTAAAACGATGAACACATTACACAAATCACTACACAACACATAAAGTACACGCACGTAATATTCACCATTAAAGGGTCGTTAAATAATTAAAATGGGACATAGCTTTCCACACAAGTACTTGCGGGTGGTCTCGAACGCGAACTCAGTTATTTCTTATGTTTTATAACAGCAGTAATAATATAGGTTAAAATAACCAGCAAGGCTTAGGTCTACAGTTAATCAAAAACCTAACAAAAAAGTTAGAAATACAAATAATTGTTTCATATTTTAAAATCAGCTGTTAATATTGGTTACTCACTAACTATCAATTACCTCATAGTATCAATAAATATGTGTACTATTTAATTATAATATGGCTGGAATACGCGTGAAGCAGTTTTTTGTGAACACAACTCCTCCCTTACAAATATTATAAAAATCATTATTTACTTCCACGGAAGCCGCTGTATTAGTTTGTGTCTTATAAACAGCTGTTTTCTATAGAAATGTTTTTTTAATTTGTTCCATGTTAATCATGTGGGGAAAACCTAACCTGTGAGATTAGCTCAAGTGATTAAGGATAAGAATTTTTGACATCTAAAACCTTATTGCAAAACTACGAAATGAGACGAATTTTTTGACACCTCAAACGTTAAAATTGGTCCAGAAACAAGGGAGGAGTTGTGTACACAAAAAACTGCTTCACTTATTATATATAAGGATTTTTACTACGATATAACATAGTTTACGATTATGTTTGTATACATGTTTAAAATGTGTTTTATTTATGAGTCATGTACATATATATACAGATATTATTATTTATGGAAAAAAAGTAACGAAGGATTTATTATATTAGATTATTAATATCACTTATAATTCTAAAATAGCTCGCTTATTGTAGAACTAGTGAGAAAACCCCGCTAACAGCTAAACTACCAGTTATTGCAGTGTTCGAAAAATCTTTATCTAAATATAAGTCTTGAAAACGAAGCCTGAGAAAATGACGTCTCTTTCTGTATTGTTACTTTGGAAGGCGGCAGTGCATAACAAAGAATCAACAAGGGTTTCAACAGACCTGTCCTCTTTTTGTAATATTTAAAAAATACTAAAGTGTTTGACGGGAAGCGGAAAATAAACAAATGTGTTAAAATCCCAATATATTAAAATTGTTGTATCATTACTGAATCTAAATTACATATAATGTTTCGCCAACTCGTAATCTTATTATTTTGTCTTAGTGCTAAATAAATGAGTACATAAAAAAAGATAAATATATACTTTTATCATTTACAATCATTCATAAACTATACAAGTATTAAAAAAAAGTTAATACATCTTATTTATTTAAATGTTGCTTATTATCTATTTAAGGAGAACATTCTTATTTGGTTACTTTTTACAATCATCTCTACACACTATTGTCAAAGAGCACGTAATGTTGTAATTTAAAGAATCTTCAAAGATAAATTATCCTTCGGATTTACTCTCATCTTTGGACTCGATGGGGTTTATTTGAGCTTTGTTATCAATGTAAACTGCACTTATTACTTGCATAGTCACATTTGTCCCAGAAAATGTAATTGATTTTTGTAAAAACAAACACAAAACTTTATTAGGGCGTTCAATAAATATTTGGAGGCGGCTACCAAAAACTGACTTTGTGAATGCACAAACTATGAACATTTTTGTCATAAATGTAGTGTTGTGCATTAGAGATGGTGTTTTTAAAAATGTAAGAATACTAGAAGATCTGTAATGTTGGATCAAACTGTGTAGTAGGTCTAGATTCCACCAGGGTTTGGAAGGCGGAGATGGCGTTTAAAGAAGTTGAAAAAAGAGCCATGAAGTCTAAGAAGGGAGTTGTGGGAAAACCCCTCCTATTGAGCTGGACTTTTTTTAATAATCGAGTAAAGAAAATAACATTCTTTTACACAGCTATGGTTTCTTTATGGTTTTCTAAAAAAAATTTTTTTATTTAGGTACACTTTTTCCACTATAATGAACCAATTCCAATAAAACGTTTTTTGTTTGTTCCTGATAATCTAAGAAATAACAATAGGAACCATTTTCCGTGAGAATCAAAAACTAGTTGAAGATATCGTAAAAGTAATAAAAACTGTTTTATCTTTATTCTTTTAAAACTACAACACTTTTAATTTAAATATAAGGGACAATTTTATTATATATTATGAAAGTTAAATTTAAAAGACTTGAAAAAAAGTAAATTGCAAATTTACTAAGGAAGTTATACATTTATGGTACAGATAGTGCCAAGTAGCGTGAAGCGTGACTTGAGGATGCGCTGTAACGTCTTACCCTCTCCTTCCTACTCGACTGTGAGTCTTCAGTACAGTCACCACAATACAATCAACACGACTATATAGCAGACATGAATTAGGAAGGGCAGGCGGCTCTGACTGTACTCCGCCGCGAGAGGGGAAATGTGGTGGGAGCCGGTGTAGGAGATTTGCACACTCCCCTCTTCGCGCTCTATCCTAATTGGCGCTATCTGTAATTGTTTACTATTACGTTTTCCGAACCAAATCTTTCCATTTTCAGATATGTTTCGTATTTATGTATTCTAACAATGTTTTAACATGATCAAAGGCCAAGAAAAATTAATTCAACATACAAAAATGAAAAAAAAAAATAGCCTGAAGTTTTAACTTATGGTCTCTTTTCACAATGTTTCAAGCAAATGTTCCCGTATTGAGCTTTGTTATATTATATATATATATATTCTAAAAGTAATTAATATAATTCAAGTCACGGTAAAAGAAATAAGAATAAGTAACTTAATTAAAAGTCTAAATCTTATGTAGAACTAGTGTCGCTTGCTGCAATTCTCTACACGCTACTGGAGATTTACGATGATGTATAGCCTTATCTTATCTTATCTTGTTTACTGTTCCGGCTCTTCAAACATGTTTATTTGTCTATTGGTTTGCATGAAACATACTGGGACTAGATGCAGTTGGCTATAAGTTTTCAGGTTATTTTGTTTGTTTTAAGTGTGAGTTTATTTTGTCGGGCTTTTATTAATTCATTTGTTAGAACACATAAGTACGAAACATATCTGATTACGGACAAATTTGATTCTGACAAAGTAATAGCAAATAATTAAAAAATTTAGTTAAAACTTTCAAAACATAAATATATTACGTTATTATTTAGAAAAAAGCTAAACAATAATACTAACCACATATTACCTGTTATTACATTTATTACCTGCTAAAATATTGAATTATAGATTTATTATAATATATTAAATACTACATAATAAATATAAAAATAATAATTTACATATTTATCAACACAAGGGCAAAAGAGAAATCACTTTGAAACAATTATTTTAAAAGACATATTTTTTGAGAAGTTATGACAATTCTTGTAAGTAAATCTTGAAGAAATTATAAACGTATTAAACCAGAAGTGTCTGACAACAGAGTTCAAGTTCAAAGGGTAGACCGCTTTTATTACAAGATGACAAATCTTTTCTTCCTTGGGGAATCTTTGTTGTAGAAGTTCTTTAGCAGAAAGAGGAAATATTACCAGGGATTTCTTAGTAACCCTCTCTAATGTGCATTAAAAGTTTGTAAAAGTGTTAGACGTCTTCTTTAAAAACTATTTAGACACTTTTAAAGAAGATTATTTTGTTTTTATAAATTGTAAGTACAATAATTATTACTTTTATACTATCTCTCTTTCAGCACAAACTACTAACTAACAGAGGAAACTACAATCATTTGTTATAATTTATCAGCAATTCAATTTTCCTTTTATAAGTACAAACAGCAATGCAATTAAAAACGCTTTTTATAGGTGCTTTGCATAAAAATTAACTATAAAATTGTTATGTTTTTTTAACCTGTTGAATAGTGTCTATATTTTACAATTTTATCAATTTTGATTTTGCTACTTCCATATTTGTATTATTTTGTTTAAATTTGCATGGTATAAGAAAAGTATAAAACCATATTTCCGAATATCAACTAAATTCATTATTTTCTTTCCAATGAATCATTGAAAACACTACAACTAGCTTCATCAGCTAATAAGCAGCTTAATTAAATTTAGTGCCAATTCAAATATGGAACGATTTTAAATAACTACATTATTAAAACTCATATTTCTATAAACACATTTATATTATACACTCACTTTTTAATTACCATTTTAATTTGTAACTTGAAATATCAAAGAAAAAAAATATAGAAATATGTTATGAATTGTAAGCCCTTGAAAAATCACAGGATGATTAATTAAATACACATCGGAAATACATCATTTAAAAAACAAACTATTGAAAAACAACATTAAGGAATAGTTTGGCCAACATAACTATGCTGACGGGGATTTTTACCTCGGTAAATGTGTACAATAATAAGGATTATAAAACTGTAGGCATACTTGTTAAATATTTTTATTGACATACCGTACGTTATTATATTTAAAGAAAGATAAAGTACTATCTTTTAATTGTTTTTTATTTCATATTGATAGATGAAATGATTTAGAAGGTATTAATATTATAGTAAAGAAATTAATAATCGAATATGTTTATAATTATGTTGTACGAAGATGTGCAAATGTTTCCGAAGTTAAACGAATATATCTCTCCTTTAAATTTGTATAAGCAAATATATTGATGATAAAAGGTTGTACAGTATTTATTTACAGTTTATAACCTAAAAGCAAATATTATAACTTATGTTATAGCATACATTAGTTCTATATCTCATATTTAAAATATCAACTTGATAAGAAATATAACGATTGAAGTTCTAAACTTAACACCAAATTATAACCTACGCTAAGTTTTGAACAGATGATAGGTGAAATCAGCTCTTATATTATGTATGTTACTCACGTACGTACGTAGGAGTTGATTACAATTACCAGCAAGATAAAACATGGAAATATGGAATTCATTTCTGGAACATGTGTCAGTGAACATCGCGTCTATTTTACTAGCATTCTACAATAATTATTTTACAAATTATGTTAGCTATAAAAAAAAAACTCAAATAATTCTCCTCTTGCATGCTATTCACTGATTGGATTTATGAAAGTATGTTTGTGATTTCGGTTTGTTTCCAATATGTTTAACAAATAAAACGTAAACTCCACACATAAATATTAAAGTTGGAGCAGTTGGCTCAGTTAAATAAAAAAATTTTTCACTCTGATCAGCTTTTTATGAATTTTATTCCAAATCACTATTATCAACCGTAGCCTTCTACATACAACGAATCGTATCTATCAACAACTTGTCTTGATGCATCTTCAATGTCACGTTCTTTGTTAGTTAATTCCTTTTAAATGGCAGCAGTTTGTGCACTATCTAAAATAGAATTGTAATTTAAATCCAAAATATAAACATTTTGAATTATAAACACTAATAACAGATTGTATTAAGTTTAACAAGTGCATAGGTGTCTGTGTTAAATAAGTACCAAATCACTATTTATTTTCTAATCGTTATATTTTTTTACAGGAAGGGTTTTGAATACTAAACATTTTTCTCAGAACAAAATCATGAGAATTTACCTTGCTACAAGATTTAAATTGAAGGAAATGTGGAAATTTGACTAAAACGCGTTATAAATTAAATGTCAATAAAATACATAAATAAATATCTTGCAAGTATAAATTAGGCAATGAAACCTAGCAGTTTTAATCTTTAGTTTGGTAAATTATTTAAGCAAATTTTACAGAAGTCATTAAACAATAATTTATTATAAGAGGATCAATGTATTTTATACGTTTATATTTTTATATATTCCATATATGACAATGTATGTTATATTGGGAATGTAAATTGTAGATTTTTAAAAATAACGGCAATGTACGATTATTATTAGAAACTATTAAATGCTTTAAATAGTCCGGATGATCGTCATTGCATTTCCAAATATGTTTAAAAAAATTACTACCTAATAATGTTCTAATTTAAACATTTAACTCTATTAGGCTGAACTTATAATTTACATTGATTAAATTTAGGCATGTAAGGTGCTAAAAAATAAGTTATTGTCTAATATTTTCAAAAATGGTAAACGAGATTTATAACTTAAAACCACTTTAGTTTAACGATTTGAGTTATAACTGTAAAAATAACTGACAATTTGTGCAAAAAATATGTTATTTATGTAGTTAAAACAATATGAGTAGCCTACTATACCAGCTAAACAACACACGGCAATCAATTGTTGAAAATAGAAATAACAATGCTTTGAATTCCGTTGTTCCTATCTTATTTTAAATTAAAATTTAATCGGAGCTTTGCCTCATCAAATTTATTGATAGGAAATATGGTCTAGATGAATCAGTGATTAGGTATTTAGCGGAAGTAATCGGATTATCAAATCGTAACACACACTTCAACAACGTAGGAAATCTTGCTTGCTTCCAAGGAAATATCGATTATAATAACAAACTAGTATTAGTTTAGTTTTAGTATTATTATTTGTTTTTTATTCTTTCAGAAATTAGTAGTTTTCTTTCACTACTGCTGATAAAGAGTAATTATTAGTTGCTTTTTAACATGTAATCGATTGATATATGTGCTTATTCTCTTTTCTTTTCCATAGGTAAAATGATAACTCATGTAGCCTAATGGCAATCCCTATGACGGTCTTTGGACCAAAAGAATTGTCAGGAGCTGTATTTGTTTATATATTACAAATACTTTTGTAAATTATATTTAATAAATACATATTATTATTAGTATTATTATCAATTATAATAACTGATAAACTATACGATTTTCAATCATACAAATTTACAGAATATATGAATATAATTTATTGTATTCATTAAATGACATTGTGCATCAGTAATATGATATATTGAAATCTATTTATATAAAAGTTACCGAATCATTTAACGTTATTATATCAAACCTTATTATATTATATAACGGAAATAATGAATACAGGACGGTAGAAAATCTGGACATATACAGGAAGAAAAGAACGAGGTCAGATATAAAACCTAGCGCGTCAATAAGGCGCCTGCATAAGTGAAAAGATAGAATGTCTGGCTAGTTGTACATTTATGTCTCTATCGTTTTTTTATTACATTATTGCATTTAGATTTAAACATTTTATTTCAATTGTTGTTAAAACCAATTAAAACAAGAAAATACGTTTTTATACGCATTATTTCATAAAACTATTAAGTTCTTTTAATGTTTAATTCTAACGGAGTATAATCTACTTCAAAATATGTATCAAATATAATTTTACTATAGCCTAAAATATTTTAAAACCAAATACTTGCATATTATTTACATAATAAACATATAATTTGGTCAAATAAATAATAACCTAACCTAACCTAACCTAACCTAACCTTAACCTAACCTGAATATGCAATTTGTCAGTAGAAACATAGCAACTCTTGGCCTGGGTTGAAAATGCAAACTAATAGTATAAGATATATAATTACGTTAAAGGCTTCAAAAATGTTTAGTCATACTTCTAACTGCATCACAAAATTTGTCAGGGCATCAAACTTATCAGGTATCAGTGAAAATAGTATGTTTACAGTAACGGCAATTACTAATAATTGTTCAACAAAGTTACATTGACTTATTAAAAGTAATAATACTAACCAAAAATCAAATTTTTTATGCTAAATCAAGGTGTTAACAGTTGAATTTTCCTACACTCTCCCGTTACAAAATTACCAGGATTTATTCACGGTTTTGTCTAACCCTGTTTAAGGGTACGTTGGAATTAGAGATAACATATAGTGGAAAAACATAGGCAGTCCGAACGGGACTGGCAGACAGAAAATAATACGTAATCTAAATACAACCTTTTATCAATACATTCATTTTTATGCCTTTAAAGAAGATTATAGTTGCTATTGGGTTGGGATTCCTCCCATTAGAAGACAAGTTTTTGTTCAAATTTTGGAAAAATATGAGTTAATTTAATTTTGTTAATATTTAATTTTGTTCTAAGTCCCAGTATAGTAAAGCCAAATTATCTTCCGGCAGGATAATATATATATTCATTCTAAATCAGGAACCATGGCATGCGTTGTATAAGGGGAACAATGGAAGTTGGCCATACTAGGGTGCTAAGGGGTGAAAATGTAAAATTTTTTAAATTTTTGGTTTGTATTCTTTCCTTAAAGCTAGAGAGCTGAACATTGAAACTCATTAATTAATTGTAAGAAAATATTTAAAGACGTAAGCTGATAAAAACTATCCTAATCTATGGATTCACATCAAGACGTAGTATCTGGGTGAGCTGCAACATCCAGTTAAGACTGCGATATGCCAGTCTGTACATGCGGTTGAAAAAGAAGACGCTCTTCACTCGGAATTCTTTAATTTTAAATTGATTTAATTTATTCATTCCAAATGCCACGACAAAGACGATTGACAGGCCGCCAGTGATCAATAAATACCAAACTAATTGAAAATATTATGTAATAATTCACTTTTGTGCGATAAAAGACGAGAGGAAAATATTACAAATTATGTAACATAGTGATGCAAAACAAATTTTCAGCTAGTAAAATGCATACCGTTATTAATTAATGATTATACAACTAATCATATATGAGCACACATTATTTTACTTTCTCACTATACTATAGTATAGAGAAAGTATAGTGATCGCAAAAAAAATTGATGTTGAGATTTTTGTGGAAATATCCGTTTTGGGACCCCCTGAGTCCAAAAAAGTGGTTTTTACAAAATGTCTGTCTGTATGTCTGTCTGTATGTATGTCTGTATGTATGTCTGTATGTCTGTATGTATGTCTGTATGTATACAAAGCTAGAGAGAAAAATATTAGATCGATTTCAACCAAATTTGCACCAGACATGTCCAGTACGCCTGTATAGATGCACGAAAAAGGGTTTTGAACAATTTTGAAAAACAACCCCCTTTTTGGCCAAAAAAACTCCCAAAAAATCAGTTATTATTTTTTTATTAAAAAACGGCTATAACGATTTTGATAAAATTTGGCTTATTTGTAGCCTTAAATGTGCCCTACCATATACAGAAACCCGCATCTTTCTAAAAATTCTCGTTTAGCTAATAATAATAATAATAATAACTGTTTTTGGGAGTTTTTTGGCCATAAAGCGGGTTGTTTAAAAAAAAAATTCAAAACCATTTTACGTGCATCTATGAAGACATAATTGACGTGTTTGGTGCAAATTTTTTCGAAATCGATCGAATAGTTTTCTCTCTAGATAATAATAATATTTATTAGTTAATCTCCAACTTTAATAAAAAAAACTCTCCTACCCCACCCTACAAGTCACAGTGAATCTGTTTAGTAATATAAATGTATTTGTGAGAAAGTATGTGCCAGTTCCTGGTACCGTTTATTAATTTTATTTTTTTATCATGTTAATTAGGTTTAAAATATATATTTAATATATTTACATGTACAAATGTTATACTTTATTGAACTATAACATTATTTAATTTAGGTATTATTAAGGAATGAAAGTAATTATTATAAAAAATATTAATATGCAATAATTTATATATATCTATTAAATAAAATGTAAGAAAGTTAATTAGATTTATTGAAATTGGTAACCTTAAAACGTATTAGACGTATGCAATCAATAATTTGTTTGCATTTTAAACGAAAAAGAACATTTACTGCTTTTAAAAGCCAGGCACACAAGTAAGGTTTCTGTGCGATTGAAGAGCTCTTAGAGATGGGCGGGTCAAATAACATTCACTTCACATACCCCTCTTGACCGTTTATTATGTTAATGCACCCACTTTCCTTAAGAATAGGTTTGTTTATTTACTTAGTAACTCAGAGGACGTCATGGCATTCAATGAGAAAATCAAAATCTCAGTTAAACTTAGTAAGGACATTCTGGTAACACTTATTAAAATGAAGAGCCTGCTTTCATTTCGTAGCCTATTAATTATTATGTAATTGTAAAACTTACCCCACAGTAAGTCTTTAAGTTGGAAGTGGGGTTGAAGTTTTTATTGTTCATATACATTAATTATACTAGGGGAGACCTCTGCGTGCTCCGCACGCTAACCACATTGGACCTGCTATACACATAGCCTATGCTGTGTTTTATTTACAATAAATATTAGCAAATTAGAAACACCGAAGCCCCGACCACAAGTTCGGTGAATAAAACTACACAAATAAACTGAAAAACATTTTGTAGTTTCATAGTATTGCCTAAGTCTATTTCCAGAGTTATATTCATATGAAGAATATGCTACCTACTGACTCTAATTATATTTTTACAAATAAATAACATGTGTGAATTTTTTCTCAAAGACCATAATAATTTAGTATTACTCTGCTAAAATTTTATATTTGAAGATTAAAATGAGGTTGCAAATCTGTAAAATGCGACAAGAATACCTTTCATTTTCAATAAAAAAGGCCGTTACGTGTAAGATTGATGTGTTTAGAGAATGTAATGCTTCCTGATCACGCCTATCTGCTTTTATCAGTTTGAGCAGGAGGTATGTAATCACTTATAGAAGTAGTGGTTATAGTAAGAGTTCGGAATTGATGGTACTTTAACTAATTTGATCGAAACTATCATAACAATTTATTCATTACAGATTCGACATACATTTAAGTGTGTTTAAATCATTTTAAAGATTATTTAAGTGTCAATTGTATATACTTAAAATATACTTAAACAAGGTCCTTTACTTACAGATACTTAATACTTAAATTATTTAAAATTTAAGTATTTTTCTCATTATCAAATTTATTTTAAAACATAGTTAGGTGTATTACAAAATTTTACACGAAATCGTTCTCGATATTAAATTTCTACAATAAAAAGGTTTCTATACTAGCGTGATTTAAAAACGTACTTTGTAAATTAGATCAATTTTGTTTTTAATACAGAAATTCCAAATAAATTGCCTAAGTTTCCAAGATATTTTTAAATTATATATTTATTGATACAGTAGTTGTTTATATCAAATAATAGAAATATATGCGATTTTACATATATTTAAGTTTCGTAAATTTCTCATTTTTCAAAATTTCTATTATTATCCTTTCATTTTTCGTAAATAATTAATAGATATGTTTTCTAAATACCATTTCTAGTTCTTTCACAGTGTGACAGCTGACATTTTTCAATATTAGATACTATAATAATAATATATTATATAATAATAATAAAGCTTTATTACAAAACGAAGGTTACAATCATTTCTCTTTTCAAGCTTAGACAATGAGTTTTTTTAACCGTCTGTCGGTTGGAAGACCATTAAACCTTCTTACTTTACCACCTTCAGCTCTATGTGTTACATGCATAACGATAACAATTAATTGCAAAACAACAAGAAATAATTATCCTAAGCCTATCACCCATACATACACATACACATGCTCACGCTCATACACACTCAGAAAATACTATATACTAAAACGACAACTAAAAATGAATTACATATGAAAACTAAGCAAAGATTACCAACAATGTAAACATTAAGCAAAGATTTCCAACAAAGACACACATATTAACAAATGAATAACATACGATTGAGGGTGAGCAAAGATATGAACACAAAATACAAATTCACTACGTTAATAATTGAATTCACGGATTAATTCCCATCTGTATTGCCAAGCCTGTTGTACGTACCGAGCAAGATACTTCCAATTATCCCCGTTAAGCTGTTCAAGTAGTTCCTCCCAACTCAACTCCAATTAACCAAAATATTGTTTCCTAATTGTTCCTAAGATTGGACAAATTGCAAACAAATGGAAACTATCTTCTTTAGCCTTTAAATTACAGAGCAAACAGTTGTAATTTACCCCCTCCATCCAAGGGCTGCAGTTCTGTTCTACATTTACAATATAAAATATTATATTAAAATATAAATAGTATATTTTATAATTATGTTTATATACTTATTTAAATTTCATTATTATTTTTTAGTCAAATTTGAAAAATTTAAAAACACTTACTAAAACCATTCCTTCTATAGGCTAAGTGATTAAAAACTTCCTGTTCAAACTGTAAAAAAAGCAGAGATGCGTGATCAGGATGCATTAAATTCTCAAAACATTTCAATCTTTCACGTACGGGCATTTTGTATCAAAGATAAGAGGTACTTTATTCTGGACTTGTTTTATTTTCAACCTCATTTTAATACTCAAATATAAAATTTTAACAGAGTTATAAATAATTTTCTTAGTCTTAGAGACCAAATCCATACAAGTTATTTGTAAAAATCTAATTAAGAGTCAGCAGGTAGCATATGATTTATATGAACATAACTCTCGAATTATACTTAAGTAATACTATGAGACAACATAAGAAGGTTATAAGTAAAATATTTATGTCTAAACATTTTCATTTCTTTAACATAGGCCTATACTTCAAAATAAACAACAGCGGAAATTAACAAATGGTATACATTGAAACATACATCTTATTAACAACCCATTCAAATTTAATAAATTAACGTTTACTTTAAATGTGCATGCATGTAGTACAAACTAAGTTATAATTAGCATTTATTATCTACATCTCAAAGGACTAATTTAGGAAAACCCTTATACGCAATAGTTAATGTTAATCGTTAAGTTATTTATACAATAAAAGATATTGCTTCCTTTACAAGTTCAAAATACAATTAATTAATGACACTGCTTTATCAATTAACGTTTCAAGAGTAAACAATTAATTTCTATAAAAAATCTAGTTCGAATTTTGTAAAGAAATAATAAAGAGTTATTCCTCAATTTGTATAAAAAAATCCTTATAAATTTAACTATACTATTGCCTGCATTACCAGAATTGTTGCCAGTTTAAACAAAACAAGAAAATATTACATTATTTGATTACAAATAAAATCTAATTAACAAGCAATCTATAACAAGCAATATTAGGAATATTTTGTTGCGAACTATAAGACTTTAACGTAGTCCTTAAAAGTTACAAGCTTACAATATTTTATGTACCTATACAAGAACAAAAAAATCTGAAACTAAATATATTTATTCTATTTACTGTATTATACAAAACATGATATATCTGTGCTATAACGGTATAACGTACAAAACAATTGATCATCTACGAGATTACGATTTGTTGCTATTAGATACATCCAAGGATCGTGGCCTTGAGAAATACCGTATGATTCCGTAGAGGTAATATGCATATTGCAGAAATATCTTAGAACATGAACATTTAGAACAAAATTAACATAGTGAATCTTGTATGGCATAGATTTACTAATGTTGGAATAACTTTAACGTTGTTAAAGATGTTTGAGTGAGTCAACATAGAAATAAATAATATACCTGCAATGGTTAAACAATGCAATTAACCAAATAAGCTAACTCCAATAATTTACAAGCATATAATAAGTTACAAAATTATAAAATATTCTGAAACAGTCAGACATATTTGTGGAAACGTATTGTATTTAAAGGATCACAGATATCACTTAGACCTGGTTAACTTAAGGAAAAACATAATGCTATTATTAGATTTCAGATTATTTGTATTGTTTTTCACTAATTTTGATAATAATATTTAGGTTGTTTAGTAGTTTCAATCAAAACCTATAAATGTTGAATCAGTCTTGTTTTATTTTATTTTGAGAAAAAGGAGAACATCGAGAAGGAAGTGCTTACTTTGTAATTTTCTCTTTGAACTGTGCAAGTACTTGAGCGAACAGTGTAAAATAAAGTAAACACTTGGAAACAGCCTCGAGCTGACAGCTTCTAATAAAGTACCAAACGCATTATCCGTGAACTTTGCTTTTAGTTACCTCTTCACTCTAACTTTATCGGGCTTCCACGGTGTTATCTGCAGTCTTGCACAGCGAATTAATAAATAAAATAAAAACATTTCTTGTTGTTTTAGTTATTTTATAAAGTCATACTAAAATGAGTTAGTTTTACATAAATTTATTTGAAACGATTTTAACATTAATTCCGTGTCTATTTTGCAAAAAAAAATTAAACTTATTATTTCTGAATCTTGTACATAAAATGCTTTAAAAATATGATTTTGCAGAATTATTTTATAACTCAAACATTTAAAAATGTATTAATATGACATAGACCAACTATTTTACAAAATCAAGAAATCGTTTTATAAAATAAGTAGACGGTGAAAAGTTTTAGAAAATGTAAAAAAATATATTTAAAAACAAATGTGTGAACTGATATACGAAGACATTTGGAGGAAAAAACGATTATAAAATTGAAACAAACTATATTATCTGAATTCCGATTAGGATATTGCATTTGTAGTTTTGGACAAAACTGAATTTAGTTAGTTGTGGTTGAAGAAATTTATGTTTGCATACTGACCATATATTGATACAGAAACAAAATTAAACCGAGAAACTACTTACGAAGTGTGGTTGCTGTTATTTGGAGTTCATAAAATGTAAACAAAATATATAAAGCACTTTCATTGTAATAGAGGCAAGACCGTAACCAGGAAAACTCTTCGGGGAGGGTTAGGTCAGGACCGGGGATTTGAATTTAAACCCTTTTAACACGATCACTG